>OX456523.1:158290660-158365946 GCA_949748255.1 Eustalomyia histrio
ATCTGACAAAGATAGCGTCGGATTACATCCGTCAATAGCCGAATCGACATCCAGCACAGATTTTAGGAGCATACAGAGAGGGTTTAGAGAAAAGGCTCCCGGTTTACAACCTGGACGGAAAAGGGTAGGATATCCATCTGATACAGATTTAGGGGCGGATTACCATACCCCACGGTTGGATTCCCATCCGACCAGCTAAGGGACAGGAGAACGAGTCAGGAGATTTAGAAGTTCACACTATTATTTCAGATAAGCCGCTTGGCGGCCAGACCAGGAAACAAAGTAAAATTAATTTAAATCAAGTGCTAAATAAACTGTGAAATAAAAAGTGAAATCGAAGTTATTTTTATTTAATGCAAGAACCTTGGACTAGCAGAACTATCCCAGCTTCAAACCCGGACTAACCGGAGGTTCCTTATAGTATATGTAATGTATTTCGTTATGTTGTAAGAAAAAGAAAGAAGGTTTGTTTCGCTATTGAATTGAAAAATTATAAGCGATGTCGTTATTAAAACTTGTTTTGTTTAAATTTCTTTTGTTATTATTTTACTAATATTACATACAAACACAATGCAACTAAAAGGCATACAGTTATGCATGACAAATTACTGTTTGTTTACATTCGTACTTGATCTACGTCACAGTATATACCAGTGTTGTCAGAAGTGACAGCTGTTAAACCAATAAACAAAAACCGTATGGTAAGGATTGTTGTTGTAACGTTAAAAGTTGTAATAACAGACATTATTTTTGAATATTTAGAAAAAGATATTATTTTAAAATTAAAAAATCAAAACCCAATCTTAAAAGAGTGTGAGATGAAAATAATAAAAACATACGAACATAAAAGAAATAATAGAACAATATACAATGTAAAATTAGCAACTGATGGTGATACGTATAATAAATTGATCGAAGCACAAAGGGTTAATATAGGGTGGGAGAGATGTCGAGTTTTTGATGGAACGGATGTGCTGCAATGTTTTAAATGTAAAGGTTATAACCATTTAGCGAGTGAATGCAGAATGAGGAAACGTGTTTTAAATGCCATGGAAACCATAAAACTAAAGAATGTAAAAATAATACAATAGTAAAATGCATTAATTGTGTGCGGATAAACAAAAAACTAATTTGGGATTAGACGAAAATCATGTCACTAGAAACAGAGAATGTCCAGTTTACAAAAATAAGCTACTCACGAAAAAGAGAAAATTGGGTTTATCAAATTAACAATCAAACAATATAAAGGCGATATATACGAATGTACAAGGTCTCACAAATAATTTTAACCAGGTGGAAATATTAGCGGCAATGGAGAACCCGGACCTTATTATACTCTCAGAGACTCATTTAACTGAAAATACAAATGAAGATGAAATTAGGCTACAAAACTATAAACAAATAACAACTTTTAAAAAATCATGGAACGTGGTCAAAAATGTTGAAAAAGTTGAAATTTCGAAATATTGGATTTTAGTTTGTACAGCCAAATATAAAATTATAAATATGATTGTTGCAGCAATATATAGATCACCAAGTAGTCAGCATCGGACTTCTGTGATATTTTCGAAGAAACAATCGAGGAAATTGGTGAAAAAAATTGTGATTTTTTAATAACTGGAGACTTCAACATAGATTGGTCAAGAGATAACGTTTACAAAAATCGACTTAAAAGATGTTTAAATGATAATGGTATAAAACAAATTGTAAATAACTATACTAGGATAACAAAAAACTCTAGAACAATAATTGATTATGTAATTACAAATAGCGATAAAATATCAGTTGAAAGCAGTAAAAATCATAAAATATCAGATCATGAAATAATTGACATTAGTATGAGAAATGAAAGTAATAACCACCCAAAGACATGTAACAAGCAAATAGAAGTATTTAGATATAGTAAAGAACTGTTTTATAGAGAAATAAATTTAATATTAAAATATGACGAAAATAAGGACTTAAACGAAAATGTATGTATATTTGATAAATGTTTTGAGCAAACAATAAACAATTTCACTATAAAAAGAACAATAGAAGAAAAAAATAACGTTAATAAATGGTTTAATAGTGGATTAAAACTTTTAAAAATGAAAAAATCAAAAAATATCAAATAGCTAAACTTGAAAATACAAATGAAGCATGGGAAAACTACAAATCAATTAGAAACTATTATAAAATGAATACGGAACAAGCCAAAAATAGATATATCAATAATCAAATAAATAATGCAAGCGACCAGAAAGAAATGTGGAGAGAGATAAAAGATTTAGTCCTTAAAAAAACTCAAACTGTGATAAATTCTGTGATATTTGAACAAATAGAATATAAGAACAATAATCAAATAGCTAGTCATTTTAATAAATATTTTGTAAATAGTATTAAGTCAATAAGAAACTCAATTGAAGACGTGCAATATATAAATAATATACATATGACAAACAAGAAATTTAAATTCCGAGCAATTACAATAATAGAACTTAAGAATATAGTAAGAGAAATCAAAAATAAACTTGACTATAACAGGATCTCCACAAAAATCATACTTGACAGCTGGAATACAACGGGGAAAATTTTATTGAATATAATTAATAAATCATTGGAAAATAAATTTTTCCTGAAAATTGGAAAGAGACAATGGTAAATACAATATAAGAATATATATACCATTATTTCTTACAAAATTTACACAATTTCTTTTAAATATATTCTTATTTCTTTCTGTCTTTAAATTATTAGGTAGTGTGTTAAATAGTTTAAGCCCTTTGTAAAACAGTGATCGTTGCATCGTCGTTGATGTTACTCGCTGAAGCCTAAAGTTCTCAGAGTTTCTCAGTTCGTATGGTTGTACATCTCCTTCATAGTTTATCTGTTCACATAGATATTCCGGCGCATCTCCAGATTTCAATTTTTGTATAAAATTTAAAGTATTTAAAGTGAATCCAGCATCATTGAAATCGGTGTGTATCGATTACATTTAAGAATAGTTCTCATCGCTTTATTTTGTAATTTCTGCATTCTATCTATTTGTGATTCCAAACAACACGTATAGATAATTGTGGAGCCAAATTCAAAATGTGGTTTAATTATAGTATTGTATATATTTATTGCAGTTATTGTTGATATTGAATTCCTAATTCTTTTAAAAAATCCAATTTTTTTACCAATTTTTTTACAACTGTATTCCATGTATTCCATGTGTTCTTTGAATTTTAATTCTTTGTCTATTACAAAGCCGAGGTATTTTATATGGTTTACCTTCTCAATTATTTCATCATTAATTTTAAAAATTGCATCGCTAGTCATATTTATTTCCATTAATTTTGTTTTATTTTCATTTAATTTTAGTTTATTCATCTTAAGCCATATGTTTACATTATTTATATCGTGTATTATGTTGTTTCTACACTGTTCCTCTGTGTCCCCTGCTGAATATATTAGAGTATCATCTGCATATAACACTATTTTACATCTTTCCAAAATGTTTGGCATATCATTTATGTATATAATAAATAATAACGGGCCCAAAATGGAACCTTGGGGAACTCCTAAATCATTAGTTATTGTTGTTGATTTAAAACCATGTACTTTGGTGCTTTGTCTTCTATTTTCTAGATATGATTTAAACCATTTGAGTTCAATATTTTGTACACCGTACATATATAATTTTTGCAACATTATTTTTCTCTCAATTGTTTCAAAAGTCCGTTTAAAATCTAAAAGCATTGCTATAATTTTCTTATCTTTTCAATACTCTTCCACTGATTTATTATGTAGTTAACTGCAGTTTCACATGAAAATTTTTTTCGAAAACCAGATGGTATTTGGATAAAAAAAGAATTCATCTCAATAAATTTTTCCATTTGCATTTCACTACTTTTTCTAAATTTTTTTTAAACGTTTTTAAGTTATTTATTGGTCTGTATTCTTCACACTTATTTGTTTTCGCAACTTTCTTAATTGTAGTTACCATTGTCTCTTTCCAATTTTCAGGAAAAATTTTATTTTCCAATGATTTATTAATTATATTCAATAAAATTTTCCCCGTTGTATTCCAGCTGTCAAGTATGATTTTTGTGGAGATCCTGTTATAGTCAAGTTTATTTTTGATTTCTCTTACTATATTCTTAAGTTCTATTATTGTAATTGCTCGGAATTTAAATTTCTTGTTTGTCATATGTATATTATTTATATATTGCACGTCTTCAATTGAGTTTCTTATTGACTTAATACTATTTACAAAATATTTATTAAAATGACTAGCTATTTGATTATTGTTCTTATATTCTATTTGTTCAAATATCACAGAATTTATCACAGTTTGAGTTTTTTTAAGGACTAAATCTTTTATCTCTCTCCACATTTCTTTCTGCTCGCTTGCATTATTTATTTGATTATTGATATATCTATTTTTGGCTTGTTCCGTATTCATTTTATAATAGTTTCTAATTGATTTGTAGTTTTCCCATGCTTCATTTGTATTTTCAAGTTTAGCTATTTGATATTTTTTGATTTTTTCATTTTTTAAAAGTTTTAATCCATTATTAAACCATTTATTAACGTTATTTTTTTCTTCTATTGTTCTTTTTATAGTGAAATTGTTTATTGTTTGCTCAAAACATTTATCAAATATACATACATTTTCGTTTAAGTCCTTATTTTCGTCATATTTTAATATTAAATTTATTTCTCTATAAAACAGTTCTTTACTATATCTAAATACTTCTATTTGCTTGTTACATGTCTTTGGGTGGTTATTACTTTCATTTCTCATACTAATGTCAATTATTTCATGATCTGATATTTTATGATTTTTACTGCTTTCAACTGATATTTTATCGCTATTTGTAATTACATAATCAATTATTGTTCTAGAGTTTTTTGTTATCCTAGTATAGTTATTTACAATTTGTTTTATACCATTATCATTTAAACATCTTTTAAGTCGATTTTTGTAAACGTTATCTCTTGACCAATCTATGTTGAAGTCTCCAGTTATTAAAAAATCACAATTTTTTTCACCAATTTCCTCGATTGTTTCTTCGAAAATATCACAGAAGTCCGATGCTGACTACTTGGTGATCTATATATTGCTGCAACAATCATATTTATAATTTTATATTTGGCTGTACAAACTAAAATCCAATATTTCGAAATTTCAACTTTTTCAACATTTTTGACCACGTTCCATGATTTTTTAAAAGTTGTTATTTGTTTATAGTTTTGTAGCCTAATTTCATCTTCATTTGTATTTTCAGTTAAATGAGTCTCTGAGAGTATAATAAGGTCCGGGTTCTCCATTGCCGCTAATATTTCCACCTGGTTAAAATTATTTGTGAGACCTTGTACATTCGTATATATCGCCTTTATATTGTTTGATTGTTAATTTGATAAACCCAATTTTCTCTTTTTCGTGAGTAGCTTATTTTTGTAAACTGGACATTCTCTGTTTCTAGTGACATGATTTTCGTCTAATCCCAAATTTAGTTTTTTGTTTATCCGCACACAATTAATGCATTTTACTATTGTATTATTTTTACATTCTTTAGTTTTATGGTTTCCATGGCATTTAAAACACGTTTCCTCATTCTGCATTCACTCGCTAAATGGTTATAACCTTTACATTTAAAACATTGCAGCACATCCGTTCCATCAAAAACTCGACATCTCTCCCACCCTATATTAACCCTTTGTGCTTCGATCAATTTATTATACGTATCACCATCAGTTGCTAATTTTACATTGTATATTGTTCTATTATTTCTTTTATGTTCGTATGTTTTTATTATTTTCATCTCACACTCTTTTTAGATTGGGTTTTGATTTTTTAATTTTAAAATAATATCTTTTTCTAAATATTCAAAAATAATGTCTGTTATTACAACTTTTAACGTTACAACAACAATCCTTACCATACGGTTTTTGTTTATTGGTTTAACAGCTGTCACTTCTGACAACACTGGTATATACTGTGACGTAGATCAAGTACGAATGTAAACAACAGTAATTTGTCATGCATAACTGTATGCCTTTTAGTTGCATTGTGTTTGTATGTAATATTAGTAAAATAATAACAAAAGAAATTTAAACAAAACAAGTTTTAATAACGACATCGCTTATAATTTTTCAATTCAATAGCGAAACAAACCTTCTTTCTTTTTCTTACAACATAACGAAATACATTACATATACTATAAGGAACCTCCGGTTAGTCCGGGTTTGAAGCTGGGATAGTTCTGCTAGTCCAAGGTTCTTGCATTAAATAAAAATAACTTCGATTTCACTTTTTATTTCACAGTTTATTTAGCACTTGATTTAAATTAATTTTACTTTGTTTCCTGGTCTGGCCGCCAAGCGGCTTATCTGAAATAATAGTGTGAACTTTCTAAATCTCCTGACTCGTTCTCCTGTCCCTTAGCTGGTCGGATGGGAATCCAACCGTGGGGTATGGTAATCCGCCCCTAAATCTGTATCAGATGGATATCCTACCCTTTTCCGTCCAGGTTGTAAAACCGGGAGCCTCTCCTCTAAACCCTCTCTGTATGCTCCTAAAATCTGTGCTGGATGTCGATTCGGCTATTGACGGATGTAATCCGACGCTATCTTTGTCAGATGGAAATTTAACATCCTATAACTTCACACTAGTACACTTTTCTTATCAGATGTTGCCCGCTTGGCGTCTGCCAAACTAAGACCTATTTTCTTCAGACACATCTCTTTTTTACTCTTTATCTTCTACATTTTGCCGTTGAGTAACCTGTTGTATGTGGTGGCTGTTTTGGTATTTCTTTCTTGTAGTTCCTCTCTTGTGTTTTCCCTCTTGTAGTTCATCTCCTGTATTATATCTCAAGTAGTTCATCTCTTGTAGTTTCTCTTTTGTGGTTTTCTCTTGTAGTAAATCTCTTGTAGTTTCTTTCTTGTAGTTTCTCTCTCGTAGTACATCTCTTGTAGTTTCACTCTTGCAGTTTCCTCTTGTTGTTTTACTTTTGTCCTGAAGTTCCCTCTTGTAGTTCCCCTTTGTGCGTTGTCCGGTAGTTACTCTCCCTTCTGCCTATTCCCGTTGTAGACTTACTCCTTGTCCTCCTCTGGGCAACGATTTGTCCTGGGGTGAACTGGATAGAGATCCGTCCCCGTATGATAGATAGGGATCCATTCCCAAAGTGATGGATAAAAATATGTTCGAATGTGATGTATAAAAATCCGTCCCCAGTGTGATGGATGGGAATCCATCCCAGTGTGATGGATGATAATCCGTTCCCAGTATCATGGATGTGAATCTATCCCTAATGTGATGGATGGAAATCAGTCCCCAGTATGATGGATGGAAATCCATCCCCAGTCTGATGGATGAAAATCCATCTCCCTTGGACCAAACAAAACAATCCTTCATATACTTAGCGTTTTCTTAAGAAAGGCATAAAATTCAATGCATGTGAGCACAAATTTTCTCCTTAGATTTGCGTCCTCACACATCCCCTTGCCTACCGAACAGGCACCATCCGTCGGTACCAACCTGCTTGTTATTCCGCAAGACGCCGATATCCGAATTCAGTATGAACTACCATTAAGAGTACGCCGGAACACCAGCCATTTCGCTTTTTTTTTCACAAATGTCTTTCTTTGTTTTCCCCACTCTGTGGTTTCTTCAACGCACATCTATGTTACTTTAATTTTTGTTTTTTACTTTACTTCGCGACGGACACACTTGTTATGTCGATCGCCAAAATTGTTCCTAGATCATACCCACATTATTTATCTATTATTTTACCTATTTTATTCCATGTATTCATAATTCTTCATATTTTCTATTGTTATTGTTGTTAATCAACGGAGATGCTGTAGTTTTTATTGTTCTCTAGCAGGTAGGTAAGTGTGTATTTACCTGTTTGTATTTTTTTTCCTTAGTTGTAACTGTATAACCCTGTGCTTGATGTTCTTGCTTATTGTTTACATATATCTCGTTGTTGTTTTAATGATTCCAACATTAGGGTGACACTTTTTCCCCCCATGTTTATTTCCAATGGCGGTACCTATTAATTCATATACATACACTGGCGGCATATTTTTACTTAAATTGTCATAAAAGAGTAAATAATAAAGGAAATTTTATGAAACTTTCAGCAATTATTCTTTTTTCTATTTGTAAAACAGAGCAAAAAAAAAAAATAAAAAATTAATACAAAAACATAAGGCAACTCAATTAACTCAGTTTTTCACGTTTCTGTGGTGCAACTATAAAGTATTCATTTTAATTCATATATATTCATATATATATATATGTGTGCACAGCACATGTTGCGGGGACGGTTTTTCGTTCCACAAGTTACTATGAAGACATTTTGTTACTTTGGGGACTGTCCTTAAACTTTTCGTTTTATATGCGCTGTATCCAGTAAAATGTCTTCAGTGTAAACAGTAGAACAACGAAAAGTTTAAGGACAGTCCCCAAAGTAACAAAATGTCTTCATAGTAACTTGTGGAACGAAAAACCGTCCCCGCAACATGTGCTGTGCACACATATATATATATATATATGAATTAAAATGAATACTTTATAGTTGCACCACAGAAACGTGAAAAACTGAGTTAATTGAGTTGCCTTATGTTTTTGTATTAATTTTTTATTTTTTTTTTTTGCTCTGTTTTACAAATAGAAAAAAGAATAATTGCTGAAAGTTTCATAAAATTTCCTTTATTATTTATTTTTATCCATCACTTTGGGAATGGATCCCTATCTATCATACGGGGACGGATCTCTATCCAGTTCACCCCAGGACAAATCGTTGCCCAGAGGAGGACAAGGAGTAAGTCTACAACGGGAATAGGCAGAAGGGAGAGTAACTACCGGACAACGCACAAAGCGAACTACAAGAGGGAACTTCAGGACAAAAGTAAAACAACAAGAGGAAACTGCAAGAGTGAAACTACAAGAGATGTACTACGAGAGAGAAACTACAAGAAAAAAACTACAAGAGATTTACTACAAGAGAAAACCACAAAAGAGAAACTACAAGAGATGAACTACTTGAGATATAATACAGGAGATGAACTACAAGAGGGAAAACACAAGAGAGGAACTACAAGAAAGAAATACCAAAACAGCCACCACATACAACAGGTTACTCAACGGCAAAATGTAGAAGATAAAGAGTAAAAAAGAGATGTGTCTGAAGAAAATAGGTCTTAGTTTGGCAGACGCCAAGCGGGCAACATCTGGTAAGAAAAGTGTACCAGTGTGAAGTTATAGGATGTTAAATTTCCATCTGACAAAGATAGCGTCGGATTACATCCGTCAATAGCCGAATCGACATCCAGCACAGATTTTAGGAGCATACAGAGAGGGTTTAGAGGAGAGGCTCCCGGTTTTACAACCTGGACGGAAAAGGGTAGGATATCCATCTGATACAGATTTAGGGGCGGATTACCATACCCCACGGTTGGATTCCCATCCGACCAGCTAAGGGACAGGAGAACGAGTCAGGAGATTTAGAAAGTTCACACTATTATTTCAGATAAGCCGCTTGGCGGCCAGACCAGGAAACAAAGTAAAATTAATTTAAATCAAGTGCTAAATAAACTGTGAAATAAAAAGTGAAATCGAAGTTATTTTTATTTAATGCAAGAACCTTGGACTAGCAGAACTATCCCAGCTTCAAACCCGGACTAACCGGAGGTTCCTTATAGTATATGTAATGTATTTCGTTATGTTGTAAGAAAAAGAAAGAAGGTTTGTTTCGCTATTGAATTGAAAAATTATAAGCGATGTCGTTATTAAAACTTGTTTTGTTTAAATTTCTTTTGTTATTATTTTACTAATATTACATACAAACACAATGCAACTAAAAGGCATACAGTTATGCATGACAAATTACTGTTTGTTTACATTCGTACTTGATCTACGTCACAGTATATACCAGTGTTGTCAGAAGTGACAGCTGTTAAACCAATAAACAAAAACCGTATGGTAAGGATTGTTGTTGTAACGTTAAAAGTTGTAATAACAGACATTATTTTTGAATATTTAGAAAAAGATATTATTTTAAAATTAAAAAATCAAAACCCAATCTTAAAAGAGTGTGAGATGAAAATAATAAAAACATACGAACATAAAAGAAATAATAGAACAATATACAATGTAAAATTAGCAACTGATGGTGATACGTATAATAAATTGATCGAAGCACAAAGGGTTAATATAGGGTGGGAGAGATGTCGAGTTTTTGATGGAACGGATGTGCTGCAATGTTTTAAATGTAAAGGTTATAACCATTTAGCGAGTGAATGCAGAATGAGGAAACGTGTTTTAAATGCCATGGAAACCATAAAACTAAAGAATGTAAAAATAATACAATAGTAAAATGCATTAATTGTGTGCGGATAAACAAAAAACTAAATTTGGGATTAGACGAAAATCATGTCACTAGAAACAGAGAATGTCCAGTTTACAAAAATAAGCTACTCACGAAAAAGAGAAAATTGGGTTTATCAAATTAACAATCAAACAATATAAAGGCGATATATACGAATGTACAAGGTCTCACAAATAATTTTAACCAGGTGGAAATATTAGCGGCAATGGAGAACCCGGACCTTATTATACTCTCAGAGACTCATTTAACTGAAAATACAAATGAAGATGAAATTAGGCTACAAAACTATAAACAAATAACAACTTTTAAAAAATCATGGAACGTGGTCAAAAATGTTGAAAAAGTTGAAATTTCGAAATATTGGATTTTAGTTTGTACAGCCAAATATAAAATTATAAATATGATTGTTGCAGCAATATATAGATCACCAAGTAGTCAGCATCGGACTTCTGTGATATTTTCGAAGAAACAATCGAGGAAATTGGTGAAAAAAATTGTGATTTTTTAATAACTGGAGACTTCAACATAGATTGGTCAAGAGATAACGTTTACAAAAATCGACTTAAAAGATGTTTAAATGATAATGGTATAAAACAAATTGTAAATAACTATACTAGGATAACAAAAAACTCTAGAACAATAATTGATTATGTAATTACAAATAGCGATAAAATATCAGTTGAAAGCAGTAAAAATCATAAAATATCAGATCATGAAATAATTGACATTAGTATGAGAAATGAAAGTAATAACCACCCAAAGACATGTAACAAGCAAATAGAAGTATTTAGATATAGTAAAGAACTGTTTTATAGAGAAATAAATTTAATATTAAAATATGACGAAAATAAGGACTTAAACGAAAATGTATGTATATTTGATAAATGTTTTGAGCAAACAATAAACAATTTCACTATAAAAAGAACAATAGAAGAAAAAAATAACGTTAATAAATGGTTTAATAATGGATTAAAACTTTTAAAAAATGAAAAAATCAAAAAATATCAAATAGCTAAACTTGAAAATACAAATGAAGCATGGGAAAACTACAAATCAATTAGAAACTATTATAAAATGAATACGGAACAAGCCAAAAATAGATATATCAATAATCAAATAAATAATGCAAGCGACCAGAAAGAAATGTGGAGAGAGATAAAAGATTTAGTCCTTAAAAAAACTCAAACTGTGATAAATTCTGTGATATTTGAACAAATAGAATATAAGAACAATAATCAAATAGCTAGTCATTTTAATAAATATTTTGTAAATAGTATTAAGTCAATAAGAAACTCAATTGAAGACGTGCAATATATAAATAATATACATATGACAAACAAGAAATTTAAATTCCGAGCAATTACAATAATAGAACTTACGAATATAGTAAGAGAAATCAAAAATAAACTTGACTATAACAGGATCTCCACAAAAATCATACTTGACAGCTGGAATACAACGGGGAAAATTTTATTGAATATAATTAATAAATCATTGGAAAATAAAATTTTTCCTGAAAATTGGAAAGAGACAATGGTAACTACAATTAAGAAAGTTGCGAAAACAAATAAGTGTGAAGAATACAGACCAATAAATAACTTAAAAACGTTTAAAAAAAAAATTTAGAAAAAGTAGTGAAAATGCAAATGGAAAAATTTATTGAGATGAATTCTTTTTTTATCCAAATACCAATCTGGTTTTCGAAAAAAATTTTCATGTGAAACTGCAGTTAACTACATAATAAATCAGTGGAAGAGTATTGAAAAAGATAAGAAAATTATAGCAATGCTTTTAGATTTTAAACGGGCTTTTGAAACAATTGAGAGAAAAATAATGTTGCAAAAATTATATATGTACGGTGTACAAAATATTGAACTCAAATGGTTTAAATCATATCTAGAAAATAGAAGACAAAGCACCAAAGTACATGGTTTTAAATCAACAACAATAACTAATGATTTAGGAGTTCCCCAAGGTTCCATTTTGGGCCCGTTATTATTTATTATATACATAAATGATATGCCAAACATTTTGGAAAGATGTAAAATAGTGTTATATGCAGATGATACTCTAATATATTCAGCAGGGGACACAGAGGAACAGTGTAGAAACAACATAATACACGATATAAATAATGTAAACATATGGCTTAAGATGAATAAACTAAAATTAAATGAAAATAAAACAAAATTAATGGAAATAAATATGACTAGCGATGCAATTTTTAAAATTAATGATGAAATAATTGAGAAGGTAAACCATATAAAATACCTCGGCTTTGTAATAGACAAAGAATTAAAATTCAAAGAACACATGGAATACATGGAATACAGTTGTAAAAAAATTGGTAAAAAATTGGATTTTTTAAAAGAATTAGGAATTCAATATCAACAATAACTGCAATAAATATATACAATACTATAATTAAACCACATTTTGAATTTGGCTCCACAATTATCTATACGTGTTGTTTGGAATCACAAATAGATAGAATGCAGAAATTACAAAATAAAGCGATGAGAACTATTCTTAAATGTAATCGATACACACCGATTTCAATGATGCTGGATTCACTTTAAATACTTTAAATTTTATACAAAAATTGAAATCTGGAGATACGCCGGAATATCTATGTGAACAGATAAACTATGAAGGAGATGTACAACCATACGAACTGAGAAACTCTGAGAACTTTAGGCTTCAGCGAGTAACATCAACGACGATGCAACGATCACTGTTTTACAAAGGGCTTAAACTATTTAACACACTACCTAATAATTTAAAGACAGAAAGAAATAAGAATATATTTAAAAGAAATTGTGTAAATTTTGTAAGAAATAATGGTATTTATTAAGATTTAATGTTTTTAATATTGTACACAATTTAAATTCATAAAGTATTTCAAAAAACTATTAAATAAATAAAAAATAATAAATTCGAACTACAGTGCGAAAGAGATTTAAAAACAATGTATACAAAAAAATAATGAGTAAAAGGGAACAACTACACAGCATACTTTCGAACATATGATCGCCAAAAGTTTACAAGAGATACCATAGAAGTGCAACATAACTAATTACTAAAAGCGGTATTCATAAAAAATTTCAATTCAAGTTTCAAATACAAATTAGTTAAAAAACATTTTAAGCCTAAAAAAGGTTTAATAAAAATTCGTATTTATAATCAATATTTTAAGTAACAAACGATTTAATATTTTTTAACTTGAGGATGGCAACACTGTATTTTTTTTTATTTGTCACATGAATCGTTATTATGCAAATCAATGATTACTAAACTACAAGGTATTCGTTTCTATATTTTATTTTTTTGTAGTTCTTCAGTAAAATATTCTTTTTATAAAATAAAAAATTTATGAAAACTTGTTTATTAATTAAAAACGGAAAAGGGCCAAAACAAAATGCCCAGTTAAAGTTTTACATAGATAATAATTTTATTGTAGATAAAAAAGTATTCAAATAACCGGTTTTATTTTCTTTGTTTTGATTAAACAACACACCACTAATTTAATTTCAGTAAATAATATCAAAAAATATTATTATTTCTGCTTAAATTCTTTATCCGGAATTGAAAACGGGTCGATCTTCTTTTTGTAAATTTTCGTCTGACGATTGTTTGAAATTTGGGCAATAGTTTCTATTATAAACAAAATACAATTAAAAATATCAAATTTTTCAAATAAGAACCATTTTTCTTACCAATTCTTTTGATAAAATATAGAGTGCCCATTATTTATTAAACAAAAACAAATAACTTCTTTTGATTAAATGACAATGTTTAAAATGAAAATAAACACAAAGGAAAAATGTCATTTTGAAATATGTTAGGTTGAACCAATTTTAAAATTCGTTTATTTACACAAGGTTTAAAAAAGGTATTTTAAGCTAAAATTCGTTTATGAATATAATTTTAACAAGTTTTGCTTAAAATTGATTTGAAATGTTTAAAATTTTTATGAATAACGTAAATATGAAGAGCAACTATTTATGTTCAATGCAATCAAATGTTATATGCGTCTATAGCTCAGTGGGTAGAGTTCTCGGCTGGCATACAGAGTTACCAGGTTCGATTCCCATCATGACCACGTTATAGTTAATAACGTTTGAAGTATTTGTTATAATTTATTTTATTAAAATCTATTTGTAAACACATTACTTTTCCCACCCTAGTAAAAATATAAGTAACCACTTACTTAATCACCTCTAAAGTAATGGGTCCCTACATTCCTTTAAGGCTCATCGCCTGTAAAATTCATCAATGAAGTAAGGTTTAAAGTAATGCATTGGCCCCTATGGCTATACATTACTTTACACATTATTTGGTAATGTGTGGTTTTACTGGGATATGAAAAAATCACGGCCTTTTTCGGTCCCATTTACCAAAAAAAATTATGTTATATAAAAAGATTAAAAAATAATATTAAAATTTTCTTGAAATTGTATTGCTATTGTTGATGATGATATGCTGTGGAAATTTTCATGGATGATAAAATTTAATTTGTAGTGTGTTGTTGTTGGTGATGATGCATTGTAATGTGCTTAACATTTATGTGTATATATGAAGGTGGCCCTTATTGTATGAAGAATGTTAAATAAATTTCTTTCGCAAATTTTTAAAATAAATGCGCCAGAAAAATAATAAAAACTGTAAAATAGTTTTTTTTTAATTTATTTCTTGTTTTTTATTATATTAAAGTTTGTATGGCATTTGAAACGAAAATACGTATTTTTTATATATTTATTTATTCTAGTCTATACCAACATTTTTTGTAACAAATATTAACTTAAAATAAAATTTAAATTGACAATATGTGCATTGTTCTTTTAATTAACTAAATATTTAATTTTGGAATTAATTTTCAAAATGAAGCATTTTCAACTTAAAAGACAAGAAAAACAAAATGTAAATTTTGTATGTAGTATTCGATCTCTTTGTTTTTTAATAATATATTGTTTTAAAATTTGATCATGCTCGTGATTCGACTGAGCGACTTCATTCTCTTGCAGGTATAGAATTACTTAAAGAAAAAATAATAAGACTAACTGAAAATTTTAATATCAGATGCCAGAGCTCTGGTTATAAACATATTAATGAGCTCGCTCATCGTAGTTAGGATTGTAAGTAGGTTAGGTTAGGTTTAGTTGTTTTTATTAAAAAAAAATGTCAAATAGGTTTTTGCTAAATTTTTACGTCCAATAAAATCTTTTGTATATATGTACATAAATTTATAAAACATTGTTAAATTTTATTAATTAAGCAGAAAAAGATAAAAATCTTGAACTCTTTAAAATGTATATAAATTAAGTGAAGTGTAAATATTATAAAAATCAAATAAATTGAATTTAATCATGCTCGTGATCATATTTAAATGTTACTAACGAATAGTAAACACTAAACACACTTTTTTTATAAATGGAAAAAATTGTGAGGATCATCACTCGGGTCGAAAGTGTGCACTCCCTTTAGCGCTCAGCCTCACAATTTTTTCCATTTATAAAAAAATTAGTGTTTACAGTTTTTGTTAGACTTTTTTTATATATTTTAAGAAAACGCGCGCAGAATTTTTTTTAAATATACCTCTATTAATGGGTGCTATTGGATTTGTTTAAAAAAACACATAAAATTTAGAGAAATGTATGAAATCTTTATTTGAGTCGATAGAACGGTCTAAATGTTTAAAGATGATTTCATTGAATGTTGAACGCGGCTGCGCCTCAAATGGTTCATACGCTGGGTCCAATTTTGGCATACTCTCTCCATTATATATGGTATTTCACGAATAAATTATTTAATATTGGGTTCCAGTGCGTCAACCGTTGCGGGCCTGTCCCTTTAGACATGAGCCTTAACATAGCCCCATAAAAAATAATCTAATGGCGTTAAATTGCACGATCTAGGCGGCCAATTGACCGGCCCAAACGTGAAATAAACTGTTCACCGAACTGGCCTCCCATTTGGCCCTTGTTTTGCGTGCTGTGTGGCATATGGCACCGTCTTGCTGAAACCACATGTCATCCAAGTTCAGTTCTTCCATTTTGGGCAAAAAAAAGTTTGTAATCTTCGTACGGTAGCGCTCGACATTCACAGTAACGTTAAGGTCTTCGTCGTCTTTGAAAAAGTACGGTCCAAAGAATATCACCGACCCATAATCCACAATAAACGGTGCTTTTTTTCAGTATGTATTGGCAGTTCTTGCAATGCTTCTGGCTGGTCTTCACACTAAATACCGCAATTTTGTTTGTTCACGTATCCATTCAAACAGAAATGAAAAGAAAGTTCACGATGCTCTTTCTTAACCGTTCAAATGCAAAAAAGTATTTAAAAAAAAGAACCGTTTTAATGCAACATATTCTTATTAATTTTATTAAAAACATTAGTTATAAACAAAATGCCACGAGGAAAATTACAAAGTGACTTTGGAACAGGTCAAATTTTAACATTGTCGATTTATGTGTAAGTGCGAATATTGTGTAAGTGCATTACAATTCGTCAAGAAAAAACAACAAAGAACAATGGTTCCATTTAAAACAAAAACACAAATAAAATTTATCTAAATATATATATAAAATATAAAATATGTATGTATATATAAAATATAATATGCATTAAAAATAAAAACACAATAGAAAAACAATAAATAATAAAAACAAGAATCAGCTGTATGCTATGGTTATGGCAAAAAACCAAAATTCAATAGATATCTATGGTTATCGCGTTATGGCAAGTCAGCAATAATCGATAACATTGTATACCAACAACAGCAATAAAATTTAATTTTTTCTCATCAAAAAACGCAACTACAAATGTATGAACAAACTTACATACATGTATATTTAGATGCATACGTACATTTTGTGTTTGGTATAATTAATTTATTTGAAAATTTTGTTTCTATTTTAGTTTTTCAGAAAATTGCTATTTAAGCAATGTAACAAATTAACCTCTTTTTCTTTCTACGAGCCTTATTTTATAGAAAATTCAGATGCAGTACTTGGGTTCTGGGGTGCATTAATACCCACAGGCAAATTTTTCACCCGTTTTGCTCTATATTGCTGTGTTCTTGAGATTGAAATCTGTTGCTGTTTCAATTAAAAAATAAAACGCTTGCTAAATTAAAGAGCTATTTTGGAAATATTTTTTTTTTTAAATTGAAAAAATTTACAATTTGATGTCGGAATTATGTACATTATTTTATGAAAAATTTTTAAGCATTACGAAGAAAGTCAACAAAAAAGACCGTGGCTTTTTCTTGCAAATGTATGAAAAATAAAGGACTTTCTGAATATTTTTATTCCACAAGATTAAAAATATTTCTCCGTTTTAAGTCAGAACTACGTCTAGATCATTTCTGCGAAATTTCAATTCATTATGATCCACGGCATAAAAACGCCGTACATGAGACCGAAAAAGACCGTGGCTATTTCATACAAATGTATGAAAAGTAAAGGACTTTCTAAATTCAAGAGTCTGTTTCGGAATATTTTTGCTCCACAAGTTAAAAAATATTTCTTAGTTTTAAGTCAGAACTATGTCTAGATCATTTCTGCAAAATTTTAATTCATTATGATCCATGGCATAAGAATCCCGTACATGGGATCGAAAAAGACCGTGGCTATTTCATACAAATGTTTGAAAAGGAAATGTCTTTCGGAATATTTTTGTTCCACAAGTTGAAAAATATTTCGCAGTTTTAATAAGAACTACGTATAGACTATTTCTGTGAAATTTTAACACATTATTATCCACTACATAAAAACGCCGTACATTGGACCGAAAACGACCGTGGCAATTTTATACAAATATATGAAAAGTAAAGGAATTTCTGACTTCAAAAGCCAGTTTCGGAATATATTTGGTCTACAAGTTAAATAAATTTGTTCGATATTAAATAAAAATTATGTCGATTGTTTTTACAAAATTTTAACCCATTGCCAGCAACTTTTTTTTTTTTTTACGTTAGACTAACACACAGGGGATGTCCCCTATTAATGCAGTGCATTGTGTTAGAATTAGGAAAATATATTATGAGAGGGAGGAAAGAGGGAGTAGTGTTTGAGGATATTTGCCTTGAACTTCTCTATATTGTAAGTGACAGGGAAGACCTCTGCGGGGAGTTTATTCCACATACGGCTTGTACGACTGATAAACGAATTTTCTCTGTAATGCGATGTGCGGTCAACGGGACAATCGACTACAAACGGATGTGCTCTGGTAGATGAGCGAGTATCTCCAACATAATCCCGGGCTCTGGGAATCAGTTCCCTTATGTCGACAGAGCACTCTCCATGGTAATATCGATAAAACAGTGATGCACAACCCACATTCCGACGATGCTCCAATGAATCAATAGAGTTCGATATCCTAATGTCATTGATGAGCGCCGACGCCGTCCTTTGCACACGGTTCAAAAGCTCGAAAATAGACTTTGAAGCTCCTGCCCATATATGGGAGTTGTATTCCATTTTCGGTCGGATATAGGTGGTATAAAAAGTAAGGAGATCGGATGGAGTGAAGTATTTCTTACACCGTTTGAGGAAACCAAGACACTTGAATGCTTCTTTCGACACTTCGAATACATGCTTATTCCAACGGACATCACACTGAATCTTCATGCCCAGAACATCAAGAGTATCCGATTCCTTGATATCAACACCACCCATATTTGTTGATGACATTGTAGATCTCACAGCCCTATGGGACAGCATACAACATTGAGTTTTACTTGCATTGAAGTCGACCCTATTCGTAAGACCCCACTCGGAGACCGTCGAGAGGTCACGATTAATTGTGTCATTCATTAGCTGCCTTCTGTACTCAACCTCCAGAAGGCTTGGTCTACAGCTAAATAAAAGTGAATGACAAATGGTCATCAGCGAAAGAGGATTGGAAGTTTGATCAAGAAGACCATTGATAAAGATAAGGAAAAGAGAGGGAGAAAGAACAGAACCTTGTGGTACCCCTGAATTAGCTGAAACTCGTTGGATGAGATCCCATCTATGACAACACGAATAGTGCGATCTCTGAGAAAGCTCGAAATAAAACGAGAGAAGTCATTACCGACACCAAATGCAATAAGAATGCAGTCAGATCTCTGGATCTGACTGCATTCTTGCAAGTCTGCTTAAGCCAACATTTAATCTTTGGTTTAGCCGAAATACTTTTAATTGGGATATAGGATTTCATTCCAATCAATATTACATTTTCTACCATTTTCGCAGCAGCATTAATATTGTCGTTGAGATAACATAGTTTCCAATTGAAATGCTGGAAAAAATCGTTGAGCTCTGCCCAACGTGCTTTTTCGTAAATAAAAACTGAACGTTTTTTAGCCGATGGTGAAACGTTACGAAGTTCGGAGAACGAAAAAGATGCGGAAATGGTACAATGATCCGAATTACCGAGAGGTGCAAATGATCTCACCTCATACTTACCAGGGTGTGAAGTGAGGAAAAGATCTAGAATGTTTGCGTGTTCACCTTCAACGCTCGGAATGTGCGTTGGTTCATTCACTTGTTGCGTCAGTTGGTTGTGCGCGGCGAATAGTTCAACATAAAGGCCCTCGGGAGTTGTATGGTTCGAATGGTGAAGCCAGGTAGAATTGTGGATATTAAAATCTCCAACAACGACAATTTCACTATCCGGGCAACTCTCAGACACTGATCTTGAATTTAACCCAAAGTGAGGTAAATTCCGCATCATTACAGTCCAGGTGCTGCTGGGACTGGTACACAACATTGTCGCGAACGTACACTGCAAGGCCCCGATGGGAAACAAAGAGGGATAGAAGGTGATACCCAGGTATGTAAAAATCCTGCGAATCAGCGTCTTCACACACCTGGGTCTCACATAAGGCGAAAACATCCGGCCGATGAATACGAATGTGAGCATACACAGAGAAAAAATTCGCTCTCAATCCGCGTATGTTGCAGAAGTCTATGCGAAATCTGCCTGTCATAGCAAATTACAGAGTTCAATGCAATATATCTGCAATAGTACAACAACCGGTACACACTTTGTTACTGAATTGGTTACTCAGTGATCAGTGCTATGCCTTCATCACTGATTGGCCCAACAACAAAAAGAATACAAGGTGGTTGTACCATGCAAAATAGAGAAAAAAAAATTAAAAAAGGGAGAGGAAAGGGAAAAAATCTACCAACAATAACACAGGCAAATAGAGACATAAAAGCCCTTTGCTTAGTCGTTGCAATTAGAGGAGAGAAAAAAAAACTGAATGATCCCGAAGTTGCAGCATATATGTATAGTGTGCAGTTGTTATGCGTAGCTGTTATGTGTAGTTGTTATATATGTTGTTGTAATTCATGTTATTAATTTATGTGTTTTCTATTTTGTTTCGATTTTGTTTGTTATAGTTGATGTTTTTTTTTCTTTGGGTTATTGTTTTTAATTTTTTAAGTTATTTGTTAGTCAATATCAAAATTGTTGTGTGTAATTAATTTTTGTTTTAATTAATTTTAAAGTTGTTTGGTTATTTTATTTGATATTAAATTATTATTTTTGAGATTTGTTTTTAGTTTTTTAAACATAGACCATTTTACGCGAACATTTAATATTATATTTTTTGAACATTTAAGATTATTTTAATTTGACGAGTTAAAACAAAAGAAAAAACATGCGAACGGTACGACAAACACTGAAAACCCTGTATAAAAACGCCGTAAATGGGGCCGAAAAAGACCGTGGCTTTTTCATATACATACTATAAAAGTGTAGTAACCACAGTAAGAAAAAAGAATTTCAAAATTAGTCATCAAAATTTATAAGTGTTTGTGGTCTAGTGGGTAGATCAATTTCCGAGTTCAAATTCCGGAAAAAATATTTTTTTTATTTAAAAAATTTTTATGTTTAAATATCAAAGAAAATTAAAATTAGTTGTGGTGCAGTAAATCAAATTTTGTGGGACTTCATAATATTTATGTGGAATATAAATATTAAATTCAACAACTGAATATTGGCTTTTCCAACTAAAAATAAAGTTTATTATGAAGACAGTTGCCGTAACCGCAAGAATTATTTTGGCAACAAATTCGTTAACCACAACTGATACTGTTCGCTGGGTTAAGAACTTGCATATGAGTCAGACCGTACAATTTTTGCTAAAAATTTACTTTGATGTCAAAGTTATGTGCATTTGAAAATCGTCAAAATCGTGAAAAATCTTCTGACATGACAATTTTTAAACTAATGTTTCGCAAAAACTTGTGGATGGATTTTAAAGGCCAATGCCCTATTTTAAAGATATTTGAACCTCCTTTTTAAAAATTAAAAACACGGCTATCATCGCACAAGTCAGACTACAAGGCTATGAACGAACCTATGGAACAGAAAACAGCACTCGCTTCCCATAGTACAATAACAGGACACAAACCAAATTTTAAAGATGTGAGCATATTACAAGAAGAGAGTAATTATGCTAAGAGATACACTATTGAGATGTTACATATAATTGGTGTACCATATAATAGGAGACTTAACTACAAAACTGATACTGACAAGTGTGCTCAAGTATACCGACACACTGTAAACAAATACCGACGATTAGAATTGAAAACTAGTTGATAAATTAACGTTAAGCCATACAGACATTTTTCAACTCCGCGCTTTATGGACAGATAATTAAATGTATGTAATCATTGTTATTATATATATATATATATTTATTGTATATATTTATTATATGTATTATTATTGTATTTTTGCTTAGTTATTTCCTGAAGATGAACAGCGAAGCTGATTCGAAATATTGATATAAAAATAAACACATTTAAAAGTTTAAATTTAGTTTTTATTTTTTAAATTTTATGGTCTTAAGCCGAAATATAACCCATCACAATTATTTTTTTTTTAATTTATTTACTTTTTTATTTTTTAAATTTGTTTCTTTATTTAATTTCTTTTTTCCACCATCTTCGAACAAGTCGAAAAATCAGAAAAAAATATATTCTTAAAGCTCAATATAACCTTAATATTCCCTGTAAATTTCAGAATGGAAGTCGAATGGATTCTATTTTTCCCGATTTTTTTCCATTGTAGTACCACGAAAATTTACATTTTGTATGTGAACATTTTAATTTTTTTCTGGAAACACGTGTAAAATATTTTTTAAAGTTTAATACGTCTGCCTTATTTAAAGTAAATCGGTGTTATAAAAAGGTGTTCGGTCTGACATAGAATGACTCATATGTACATTAGGGCGTATATGATGAAAAGAGTATTCAAATTTTTGGTAAGAGTTTTTCTGTGAATTTTATTATTGTAGCTACATGCAATATGTTAATGTTTGTTTTATTTAACAGAAAGGAACGTCAGAATGTTAATAATATGTATGTTATTACATTGGAATTTTATTGCCATTAGCTTCGATTTTTAAAAAAAAATTTCGATTTTTATAAAATTTTTTTATATAATTTTTTATAAATTTATATAAATTGTGTTAATTTTTCTATTGTTTAATTAAAAGTACTAAAAGCGTGCATTTGCAAATATTACTATAACCCGGTTAACCGGGTAGACCGGCCTAGCCGGACGGATAGACCGGTTTTAAAACCGGTCTGACCGGGTAGGCCGGTCGACTGTAAAACCGAGTAATGGGGGGCTCTAGAACCTACATATCAAATTTTAACTTCCTAGCTCTAGTGATTTTGGCAGGCCGCCAAAGGGGACAATTTTCCTCTTTTTGTCCCTTCCCGTAGGATTTCCCAAAAAACAATTTTAGCTGAGGAGGAACCTTTTTACCAAATTTCAATTTCCTAGCTCGAAAGGTTTGAGAAGGCCGTCAGTGGGAGGCTTCGCCTTTTTGCCTCTTCCGGTAGGCCGGAGGTGAAGCCTAAATACCTAATTTCAACTTCTTAGGTTCAGCGGTTCTGACTACGTCAAGGGGGAAATTTCCCCTCTTTCAGCCCCTCCCCGTAGAATTATCAAAAATCCAGTCTTTGCTGCTGTTTACGTTGGAGGGGAACCTTCATACGAAATTTCACCTTCGTACTTCCAGCGGTTTTGCCAGACCCTCAAAGGGGAGAATTTCTCCATTTGGTCCCCCCACCCCCTAGTCTTTACCAAAACTCCGGTCTTAGCTAATGTCTGCACCGGAGGAGAACTTTCAAATAAATTTAAACTTCCCAGCTTCAGCGGTTAAGGGAGGGTGTAAAGGGGAAGACTTTTCACTATTTGCCCATCCTCGTAGGAATTTTAGAAAATACCATTTGGGAGGGTGTCTTCACCAGAGGAAGAACCTTCATACCAAATTTCATCTACCAAGATCCAGCGGTTGGGACTATTCTCCTATAGGGAATACTTCTCCCATAGGATTTTTCAAAAATGTCTTATATAATGTCTACGCCGGAGGAGAAACCTAAATAACAAATTTCAACTTCCTAGTTCCAGATGTTTTGGCAGGCTTTCAAGGGGGAAATTTCCTCATTTCACCCCATCCCCTAAGATTTTCTAAAAATCCATTGTTAGGAACCTTCATACCAAATGTCACCTTTCTAGCTTCAGCGGTTTTGAGAGGCCGTCAAGGGGAAAATTCCCCATTTTCGCCCTCACCCTAGGCTTTTACAAAAATCCCGTCTAAGCTAAGCCCACACCGAAAAAAGAACCTACATAATAAATTTAAACTTTCTAACTCTAACGGTTTAAGAGCTCCCATTTTTACCACATCATTGACAATAATTCTAGAATGTACCTTATCAAAGAGTTAGTCCATGGCCTTTCAATTCTTTATCTTAACCTATCTTTTCCAAAGGGTATCACAATGGATCCTATGGGAGTAGAAGTGTACTATATTATGGTACACAACCCCTGTCCATGTTCAGGGAACGCATATTTCAAATTTCAGATTTTTAGCCCACAATAGTCTCGGATCATAAAAATCTTCTTAACATATACAGGCCAACTTTTGGTCATATGCGTTCATTAGAAGCCGAAGTAAAGCATTTAAAAATCTGGGGTTGTATGGGAGGTGCCACGACTTCTGTTCCATCCTTATTTGACACAGTGTTTAGGGATTGATAAAAGATTTCGTACACAATTTTGTTCGAAAACGTTAAACATAAGCAGAGGAACGTTTAAAATTTAAGGTTATATGGAATGTGCCACTTCTTGGACAGTGCTTAAAAATTTTGTTAAAAACGCAGTGAGTACCTCGGCTCAAATAAGTATAATAGATGCCGATCTAAATTTCAGGTTGTACTGTATACGCCACGCCCCTTTTTCTTATGGGCAAGAGTTAAAAAATATTGTTGGAATAAACCGTGCCAAATTTCGTTTTAATACGATTTACAGGAGCAAAAATAAAGAAATTTAAAATTTAGGATTGTTTGAGTTTGTTTAAAGATTGTTTGCAGGGT
Source organism: Eustalomyia histrio (assembly GCA_949748255.1). Taxonomy (NCBI): domain Eukaryota; kingdom Metazoa; phylum Arthropoda; class Insecta; order Diptera; family Anthomyiidae; genus Eustalomyia; species Eustalomyia histrio. The sequence continues at coordinate 158,315,418 of OX456523.1, forward strand.
GGAAAAGGTGAATTCCATACAAAAGTACACAACAAAGTCAAATTTTCATATTATTATTTTTTTATAACTGGAAAGAATATTGAAGATGACGAGGATAACTCATTTTAATGTAACTGCACATCTTCAAAAAAGAGTTGAAGCGCTAAAATAAATTTATTTGTAATTCCAAAAATTAAATTAATCAAAAACTGTATAATCTTAACTTCATAACTTTAACTTTAACTCTTCATATTATTTAGTGTCGTGTAAGTCACAATTTGTATGTCGTGTAAGTCATGCGAAAAAAACTATTTTTTGTGAAAAATAAAATAAATTTCACTAAGTTAAAGCCATTTTGTCGTTGTTTGTGTTTCTCAAATACTTTTGGTGCAGTTTAAAAGGAATCGGACTACACAATTAACAGAATTTTTAAACTATCTTTGATTACCCTGAAATCAATGGATTTGATGTCGTGTAAGTCACAACTAATTAATTATATTAAAAATATGTAATCGCAATTCAAAAATCAAAGTGCATGAATTAATAAATATGTTCGTGTAGATGTTATTTCTTAAAACGAAAAAATTAAAAAAATTATGATTATACCAGAAATTTTATCAAAAATGACAAAAGTTTTGCCTCGTGTCGTGTTAGTCACACGTGGAATTCACCAAAAACATTATTGGAAAATTCGGATCAAAATTTTGTTTAAATATGTGTTACAGAAGCCGATAAAACCAATTTAAAATTTTTGGTTATATAGGAATTACCACGATCCTTTGGCCGATTTTGCTGCAGTGACTAAGAAGCATTTTGTAAAGTTTCTCACATAATTTTATTCGAAAACGTTAAATATAAGCCGCAGAATATTAATTTAAAATTTTGGGTTATATGAAAGGTGCCACATCCAATTGCGATTAAATAGTAATTTCCTGGGGTAGGTAGAATATGCTCAAAAAATTACAAGAAAATCGGTTCAGCCGTTTGGGCCTGATCTAATATCGCCCACATTCTGAACAGGGCTTAAGAATTTTGTTTAAAACCGTCGTGTCAACCTCTGATAAAATAGTCGAGCTATATTGCTGGTTGTACTGTATGTACCACACCCTTTCATCCTATCGCCCCCACATTTTGGTTAGTGCTAAAAATGTTGTTGCAATTCACCATGCCAAATTAAGCTTCAATACATTTCTCGAGACCAAAAATAAATAAATTTAAAAAATTTGGTTGTTTGGGCATGTTCAATATATATTGGGACATTGGGATCGCGATCCGTTTTAATGTATTGATGAATCGCGCGCTTATGCTACACGTTCAATATTTATCGCGTGAGTATTTACATTATTTTTGTGATGTGCGGGTCGTTAACTCCGATTCTACCAGCACACACTCGCTTTCACTATCTTGTGACATTATAAATGTTTTATTTTTTATTTGTTTAATATATTGCACTGCGTATATTATTTTATTTGTTTTATTTTCTTTATTATTTAACTATTTACACATTCAATATTTATCGCGTGATTTCAGAATATTAGGCTATTCTGCGATATAGATCGTGATCCACAAATACTGCATGCAACACGTTCGCGGTCAATATATATTAAACGTGCAGCACTGCTCTAAGAATTTTCATCTTTGGCAATTACAGTGCTGCCATATTTGAAGTTCTTTATCTTTCATCACCTTTCATTTCTTCTCAATCCCCTTTGCAAAGAAAGGAACACATAAATTAGTAAGAAGACTTTCCAGTATTGCTTCTCTTAAAAAATGTAAATTTACAAATTTGGGTTATATAGGAGATGCCACTCCCCTTTGTCCAATCGCGATTTAATATGCCCTATAGTAATTTCCTGGGGTAGGTAGAATAAGCTCAAGGAATTTTAGGAAAATTGGTTTAGCCGTTTGGGCCTGATGATAGAATATAATACAGACAGATAATCAAACAAATGTATCATATTAATAGCATATGTGGCAGTTTCCAAACAAATACATAATTGCCTGTAAACTTATTCCAAAAAGACTTTTTTTACGTGCATTTCCCCAAGCCTCTTGTAACAATTTCTAGTACATATTAACTGGAAGTTTTAATTTTCACTAATTATGTATATTAAATTTAATTTCAGTCGCTGGAGAGCACCCGTCGTATGTTGGCACTATGTGAAGAGGTAAGTTTTAACGATACAAAATTTTAACATATGTAATTTTTAATGATAAATGCATAGTCCGATTAGTCTAATAACGTTATTGCAATATATCTCTATGTCCAACTTTTCTTACCTAAACTTTTAGTTATATAGTGTCTTGTATATCATATCTAAGATACCAACAAGTTTTTGGATGATGGGATTCAGTGGTTCGTAAGTAAAAACATCAGTACTTCATTAAAGTATGCTTAGTGACGGCCAGGAACAATAACTTGCCGTATTTTTCCATACAAATTGACAATTGAGTGTGGGCCCAGAATAACAACGTGATATATTTTCCATACAAATTGACAATTAAAACGTGCCGAGCATTGCAGGTGTGAAAGAGGATCTATTTTATTTTAAAAACGTTTTTTCTTATTCTCTTGTTTCTAATTCTCTTAATAGAGTTCCCGCGTTTTAAAAGTTTTTTGTTAACAAAAAAACATACGATGAGTAAAATTAGCATACGGTATTCTATGGCTCTTATGTTCTCTCTGTATACTCGGGAACTAACAACGTACTATAAACCATTTTAGATATTTTGGGCGCGTTTTCTCTCACAGCTGTGCTGACACTTATACGCAGCAGAAACGTTCATTAACAAATAAATGAAACTAAAATCTTTTACTTCTTTCAATTTGGTGCAATTATTAGTTATTAAATTAATGTTATATTGGTAACTACATACTTTTTAATTACCAATATGTCTGTAAGTAAGCCTCATTATTTACAAACTTGTAACCAGCAAGCCAGATATATACGAACGGTAAAGGCCAACGCCCAGTGCTTTTAACGGTGGTATCCAGTTCATGCACGGAAAAAATGGCCAAACCTGGCAATTCTGCCAAACAGCACCAATTCGACCCATAATTTGGATTTGGGTTGCTGAGGGTCGCTTTTACCCTGGGGGTGGACGCCACACCTCCTCGGAAATGTAAGTATGGGAATATATAGATTGACTAATTCTATGCAACTTTTCTTCTATAAAGTTTTTATTGAAAAAACACGTTTTCTAACGGTTTTTCATGAATCCATTGTAAATTATAACTATTCTAAAAATAATATTGTTTAATTTAATAATAATGTGTGTGTGTGAAAAGATGTAAACATTTTCTTCATATGTGTTATAAAATACGGGTCTTTTCATAGCTGTAAAATATTGTGAGCGGGGTTTTTTTTTATCATAACTCGCTTAGTTTTTGAACTATCAAGTTCAATAAAAAACCATTTTGTAGTTTTTTCAAGTGCTATAAGCTGACTATTTTTAAGCTCTTATTTTTAAAAGGTTTAAGCTGAAACAGCTTGAAAACGTTACTATTTGCGAACATATGCAAACTTGAAACGGCCATAAATTACTCAATTTTTATCGTACAGAAAAAAAAATTTCGTATCTTTCATAGTATTTGAGTTATTTTTAAAGAAAGAAAATTTTTTGCAAACTTGCAAAAAAGCTTTCTTCACTTCAAGCTCAAATTTTTTTCCTAACTAAACACTTTAAACCGGTCAAACTTATTGGGCATATTACAAGTACATAAATAAAGTAATTTTAAGGTGTTAACGATTATTTTCAATTGGGGTGATAATTGATGGTGATTTTTACATTTTTTTGACGCCTAAAAAAGTAATATGAGTTTTCCTTTAAAATTGCATTGTTTTTTCCACGTTGAAACGTAAGATTTTGGCGTTTGGCGAAAAAGAACCAACCTTTAACAAGTTATTACTCCAATATTATTGGGTCGATATTTTAAACCAGTTGCTTAGAATTAGTCAATCTTATTTTTAATAAAAAATGTTTAATCCCCGAGAAGGGGTGGCGTCCACCCCCAGAGTAAAAGCGACCCTCGGCACATTTTCAACTTTGAAGGAGAAATTTTGGTGCTGTTTGGTAGAGTCCGTGCATGTTTGGTAAAAAAAAAGGCTTTTGTTAGTTCTTTAAATACGAAATTTATGGCATTTTAAAAGTACTCTTAAAGAAAGTGACTATATCAAAGCAGAGTACTATTTTTTAAAATTTTTGTATTTTATTTAATCAATGGTGTTTTAATCAATTTACTTACAATTTTGACAAATTTCTGCACCCAAAATATTTAATATAAGATAAAGTTGTAAATTTATGGATTTAGTTCACACAACATAATTTTGGAAATGCTTACATACAACATAATTTTGGAAATGCTTACAATTTATTTTTGAAAATGCTTTCAATTTATTGAACATTATCTTGCAATATTTCAAAAACTTTAAAGAAAATAAGATATTGTTACAGTTTTTTGTTTTTATATGCAACGAGGTTTTTTATCTGTTATTATTGTTAATAAGATAATATTGTTCGGCAATTAAACCTTAATTTTTCATTATATTAATCTAATTTGGAAACGACTACAATTTATTGAATATTATCTTGCATTATTGCAAAAACTTGAAAGAAATTAATTTTAAAATTCATTTGTATCTAATTGCAAATAGTAATTTTATCCCTACAAGCATTTTAATAGTCGATGTGGTTATCGAACATTTAAGTTGTGTATGCCGACCAAATTAATATCAGCTGACAACTTGATTGTTTATTATATGTTTACGTTATATCTGAACAATCCGGCAACCCTGCATAAAATTTGTTTTATTATTTATTAAGTTTTATTTAAATTAAATTTATGTGAAAAATATCATAAGCATAGGATCAAAATCTGTACTCCGGAAAGTGCTTTGTCCCCATATAACGAGTGGTGGACAAAAATAGAAGTAATTGTAGGTTACTAAAATATGGTTCGCGATTTTAGTTTGAGTAAATTTGAATATAAACTAAATTTTATGAAAATTGGTGCAATTATACGCCTGCTTCTCATATATCCTGAAGTTTAAAAATGTTATAACTTCTTCAAGTTTGGTCAGAACAGAACGAAATACGATAATTGTTATTAAAACAAAGCTATTAACGTGTCTACCAATTTTCTTTTGAATTGAAACAAGGACACGCTTACTGTCAAATATCCTAGAAGTTGGCCGATTGCATTGAAACTTATTAAGTTCCTAACTAAAAAGTCATTATTATATACTTTTTTATTACAAGCAATATCAATAAAATATTGTAATTATTTTAAATAGCCTTAAAATACCGTTACTTTACAGTCATGTAAAATTCTTTTAAACACTAAAGTTGAAAAAATTTCTTTTTATTACCCTTAAAATACCAAAGTTATCAAAAAATTCGTTAGTGAAATACCGAAACACGCATTATTTCGATTACCACGCATGATAGAATTAAAATTTATGAAACTTTTTATTAAAAAAAACTATGTCGTTCTTATCTTTAATAAATTGAAATAACCGTAACTAAAATGTCAGGAATGGAACATTTTAAAAAATACTGAAATTTACCCAATAGGTCATTCCATTTCAAACCGCACAGAAAACTGTTATTTTCGGATTTGTCATCTCCGATTTTAATGAAATTCGCCACAAATAAGTAATGAACAATGGTTATTCATATAAGTGTATTTGATAAAAATTATTTTTAAATTAATTTTAAGTTATATAAAACCTACTCATAATATACTATGTAATCCTTTAGGCCTTTGGGCTTTTGACTATAAATGAATTCAATAAAATAAATAAATATTATAAATGGGTCGTGTTTATTAAATCATTAACCTTTCGGTCCCAAACCCTTTCGGTTTTCGAAATATGATGTCATGAAAATTGGCAAAAACGTCAAAATATCTAAAAAGTGTCCATACAAAGTCGCCCATAACTTCTAAATCATACAACCTAAAATTTTTCTATTGGTACCATTTTAAAGATGAAATGGAGTGCCAAAAGTTTTTTTGTATTAAAAGGTTTAATGTCATTTTTATAAGTTTAATCGTCAAAGACCCATATCTCAAAATCCAATTTTTTTAATATTCTGAAAAAATATATGTTTAAAACTAACTCTCTATATTTGTGGCAAAATTTGGTGGAGACTCATTTGGTTCCTGAGCTTTGAGGGAAAAGTGGTCGTAAGCAAATTTTCGTCGACGAGTTCGTATGCAAAAGCTTACACACAACAACAATATGTATACTAAACATTGTACACACATACACACTCTTAGCATGTAAAAGGTTTTTCGACTACGTTTTCCTTCATAACGACTACGTTTTCCTTCATAACTCAGGAACCAAATGAGGCTCCACGTTTCGCCACAAATGTAGAGAGGCCAATTTTCATTACGTCATATTTCGAAAACCGAAAGGGTTTGGGGTCAAAAGTTAAATGATTTGATAAACACTACCCATTTACAATGTTTGTAGCGAATTTCATTAAAATCGGAGATGACAAATCCGAATGCTGTGCGGTTTCAATTAAAATATTTGTAAATACAATTAAAAATTTAATTAAATTTGGACCAAATGAAGCATTTGTTATATCAATTAAATTGCTTTTTAAATATTAATTTAAATATTTTAATTGTTTTATTAATCATATCTATTAAATTTTTAATCAAAAATATTCAACATTTTTTATTAAAGTTTTAACCAAAAATAAATAAAAATTTTATTCGAATTTTTAATTGAAATCCCGGCATCAAATCAATTAAAATTTCACATTTTTGATTGAAAGTCCAGATTTAAATCAATTAAAATTTTAATCAAATTTTCAATTTTTTTTTATCAAATATACATATTGTTACGATTTTACCCTTTATAAAATCGTTGATTTATTTACCTTTTTCATTATTGCATATAATAAACACTGTTTGAAATTATTTATAGCTCTATTTATTTATAACATGCACTAAAAATTACAAAAAAACACTTTAAGAGCACACTTTATTTACACGATGTAGATAGACTAAACGTTAGCCACACTTTAGTTCTTCACACTTAGCGTTTTACTTTATAAACTGATCTACTGCATCACCAAGTACCTGTATTTATATGAGCAGTCAGGTATTCTAGTTATTTCCAGTTTATTACAAATTTCTTGTAACAATATGTTTGCGTGTGATTAATCAACGCATGGAAACAACTTTATTTTCTATAACAAGTAAGAGCGGCTAAATTCGGCTATGCCGAATCTTAAATACCCTTCCCCATGGTTGGGAAAATAGTGAAGTTTATATATGGACATATATGGAATGGACAGATTTATATACCGACATCTTTAAGTGGAAATTTACCATTCAGTTTAGTGATAAAACTTGGACTCTGAAAGATTTATGGTTCCCGAAAATAGGTATTTAAAAAAATATATGTTTTGGTCATAACTACTTTCAGCAAATATGTTCTACTAAAGATTTTCGATCTTTGGATATATAAGACGTATCCATAGGTCATATTACATTTTAGTTTTTATAAAAATTTTGATGTTTTTAGCCCATTTATGGAGTATTTAATTACGGTCTTACCGTTCTTAAGATATAAATTAATCTATTTTGTGCCACGCCCAATTCAAGGATCCCGCCCACATTGGTCAGATGTTGTGTATTGATAACCAAGATGCTTGCACCTTATTTGGAAACTTTTCCTCTTTCCGTTCTCCAATTATACAGAAAAGCTGACCAACATCGTTAAGACAACTGTGCTGGACGCATTTGTTTTGTTAAAAAAAAAATAAAAAAAAAACAAAAAGTCTTAAGAAAATAAAAAAAAGTGTTAAAAAAATATAAAAATAAAAAAAGTTGAATAGACGGGACTCGATCGCGCGACTAAAAGAAAAAAAGTATTTGTGACAAAGCGCTTAGACCACTGAGCCATTGAAGGACATAAGCAAACGTCGTTAATAGAAGTAAATAAAGAGTTTTCGTTTAAAACAGATTTGTTTGGGTTTTATTTAAATGACAAACCTTTGTATGGATTTGTTGTTTGTGGGTAAAAGGTGAGGAGGTGAAAGACAAAAAGTTCAACAAATAAAATAAAAACAACAACAATCACGATCATAATGCCAATCAGTGTTGTCATATTTTTTTTTTCAAAAATCTTTTTAGTTCTAAAAAAAGCTTTTTTTGACCAAAAAAATATTTTTTTACAAATCGTTAAAAGAAATCACTAGAACTGCATGTGTTTTATTTTTACAAATATGTTTGATTTAGCTGGCAAACTTGCATTTGGGATTTTATTTCGCTTTTTTATTACAAAATATTTTTAATTTATTTAGCTTAATTTTAAAAATTTGAAGGAAAATAGTTTATATTTTTTTTTTTTATAAATTATTATCAGTTATGACCTAAAATAGTTGCACTCAAAGGGAAATTATGTATAAAACTTTCTTAATATATGAGAAAATGGTTTAAAAATCTGTTTATAAATTCTTTTAAATCGGAGCAAAAAATTAAAATAAAACCGTTTGTATTTTGTTTGTATCAGATGGTTTTTATGCAAATTTTGATGTTTTTAGCCTATTTATGGATTATTTAATTATTAATATAAAATTTTGTTTAAATTAATTATTTAATGTTAAAAAAAACAAAAAAATAAAAAAGTCTTAAGAAAATAAAAAAAATGAACAAAAAAAAAGTTGAATTGTGTCTTCAGTAGGATTCGAACTCGCGTTCTTAGAGAAAAAAAGTATTTGTGACATAGCGTTTAGACAACTCAGCTATGAAGGCTATATGTAATCATCGTTTATAGAGTTAAATGAACAGTTTTCGTTAAATAGGGATTTGTTTGCTTTTTATTTAAATGAGAAATCTTTGTATGTGTTTGTTGTTTGTGTATAAAAGATGAAGAGGTGAAAGAAAAGAAATTGATGTGTTTGTTAAGCGTAATATTCAACATACATATAAAAACAAAGGAATTTTACGGAAAAAATTAGAGGTAGTCCTGGTTTTTTGCTAATATCTCAGCCATTTATCAACCGATCTGGCTGATTTTTAATAGCAAGCAGAAATGAATCACATTTAACAGAAATATATAACAATCAAGTCCTCATCATGTCTGGGGTCTTCGGAAAACCCATTTCAACACACAGACGGAGATCGTTAAATCAACTTCGCTCTTCATAAGGACCCAGAATAAATATACTTTATAGGGTCTAAGATCAATATTGTAGAAATTACAAACGGAATGACAAACTTATATATACCCTTCCACCTGTGGTGAAGGGTATAAAAACACGAACAACACAGAAAGAAGTGAACAAATATTTTCTTAGTGTTTTTCAATAAATAAGGGTTGATGAAAACATATTTTTTTTATTCTTTTACGCTTTTTTTAGAGTATTTTTTACTAATCTCTCATAGGTTTTTTTGTTTTAATTTTCAGTTAAGAAAAGCTGCGAAAAATTATTACGGGAAAAAAGGAAATGAAAAAAACAATCTAACACTCTACTTCAATTTATTTACGTTAATAAAAAATAATTAATTTTCCAAAAAATATGTTTTAATTAAAGATAAAAACACCAACATATTTTGAAAATTTAGAAACGAATTTTTTGCAAATAAGGTAGAAAGTGAGACCATCTATGGAATATACTCTCGAAAAAAAAATATTCATAGGTCGTTTTTTTGGCCTGATCAAAACTATTCCCAAATAACCCCAAGTACGCCTATAAATTAACAAACTCGATCGAAGGAAATTATTCAATTTAATTTCTATCGATTTGTTATTAATTCATTTTTGTTTCATTCAACTGATGAATTTGGGTTTGGTAATCGATTTTGGTTATTCCATTTTAAAATGTTTAAAATTAGCAATTTTCTAATATTATTACTTTTTCTTAACTTGACCTAATTGTTAATATTTCTTGTATAGATATTTTAACAAATTAATTCTCAAAATAATTAATAATCAAAATTTAATTATTTGAAACTCATTTTCTATTAAAAGCAATAGTTTGAATAAAAAATTAAAAAAAGCACAAAGAAACTCAAAAATAGGAAAATAGGGAAATTTCTAAATACATACTTAGTACCAAATAGTTCATAGGAGTACCATTGTACTTTTGAGGTTCCAAAAGCACCACAAAAAATGTTTGCTTTATTTTATTAATATTAAATTCAAAAAATCACTTTGAATTTGTTGATTCTTATCATAGAATCAATCAAATTGAACAGAATCATAAATCAAATTATTCAATTGAATTAAAATCGAATCAATATATTTAAATTATAATAATTAATTGATATTGAACAATATGAAATCATTGATACTCGAATGAAGTGATGACAATTCATAGATTCATAACATTAATAATATGAAATAAAATGAATTATCGATACGACATTAATTTAGGTTAGGTTAAGAAGGGTTATGCGTCCAAGGGCGCATCTCCACCCAGAGACCAATGCGGTCCATTGTAAATCCCTTCATTATAGAGGAAGAAGAAAGAGAGAAGTAAAGAAGAAAATAGTTGACAGGTGCAAGACAGTTTGTAAATAGAAATAAAGATACCGCGTAGGGCAAGACTCCCCCCCCCCCCATCAGAAACAACCGTCCTATTTCCCTGACAAACCCTAGCAGATCGGCTGGATTACTTCCAGCGATGCACCCCAGTTCGTCGTGAAATCTATCCTCTAGCCATTTCCGCCTGAGATCCTGCATCCTAGGACAGTGGCACAGTACATGCTCAATCGTCTCTAGCTCTTCGGCATCCCCGCACAGTCTGCAGAAGTCCGGTATGGCATTATCCCATTTACTCGTAAAAGCCCTAACAGAACAATGCCCCGTTAAGAACCCTATAAGGTTCCTGAGACCACTCCTATCCAATCCTAATAGAACCCTCTTCTTGCATACGCCTCGCTCGGCATATACACCGAAGCCACATAAGAGTGCGCTTACCTTTGGCTTCACTATTAATGACGGTGAAGTCACCGCACCTGAGACATGAGAAAATTCAGTTCATTCCTCTCTAGTATACACGTTCTTACCTTCTTGTATGACTTCAAGCTTTGCCTCCGGGCTAAAGTCGCTGCACTTGCGAATCGTGGTTCTTAAGAATTTCAAAGAATTCTTGTTACCACAGTTGACAATCTTCACTCCCTTAACCCAGTCTGCACCATTGAAGGATACATCCACCTCTTTGCACCTGAATACGTCCAATTCGTCTTTGAGCCTAACTTCAACTAGCTGCCATAGATCGATGCTGATCCCCCTATCTGGATCATTCCGATCGATGACGGCCACCTGAAGATGATTATCCGGGCTCGTCGTCTTCTTCAGCCTGTTGTTTGATGACGATCTTGTTGGGGGACCCTTAGGAGCTTCAGCCGTTGGTGCATCAACCCAGAACGGTACTGACAGGGCCGTAGATTCTTTCGAATTTAGCGACGCTTTGTCGGTTCCGTCTCAGAAGATGCCTGTCCCTCGCGGAGAACGTTGAAGGATCTCTCTTCGCGATCTTACCTAGATACATCAGGGAATTCCTCGTCACGCGCTCAGTGCCTTATCCTCCCTCGTTCGGCGTTGTTAATACCACGTGGACGGGCGCTTGACATCTCCTCCACGGCGCCCTGCCGAACAAGTTGTGGACAGTCTTCTCCCGAGTGTCCCCTTTGATGTCCACTGGCCTCACCGGTGGAAGAGGCAGGCTCTATGGTCTGACTGGAAGCAGATATGCTTTCGATATCATGCAGAGTCAGCCTCTTCAACCACTGAGTAGCCCCAGTTTCACCACAGGAGTCACATATAAGTCGGTCAACATTTGCCGTTCATGCTCAATATTACTGCACTAACTAGCCATCTAGGCCCTCGGCACTTCTAGCTTCACGTTGACTTCAAAAGTCCATATGTCACGCACCTCTTGTAAGGCCACCACTCTCTCAAAGAAATTAATAGTCGCCTTGGTAATTAAATGAGATAACCCTGCATTAACCAGTTCTTCCAACTAATGTCTTCGAAATTTGGAGCTTACAATTCTTGATTCTTCTAATTCGGTTTCACTCAGAGTTAGGACTCTGTTCGCCATTTCGTATTTCTCTTCGTCTGAAATTGGGGTATCAAAGAACACGAGAGCTACAATTCTGCATTGAAATACCACAAATGGTTTGAGAATTTCTCCAGAGCTCTATCAGAAATATCCTTGTCAATCTCATGATAGTCCAGCAAACATCGCAAGAGGTCAAAGTCTTGCTTGAGAGCTGAGTGTGATTTGTGAGCATTGAACCAAGCTTTGCAATACACTCTAACGAGAAAAATACAGACAGCTTCTAAGGTACTGTGTTCTTCATTACTCAGTTTGAATTGCCCGTGGAATAGGTATATCTCCAGACAATAGATGGCCTTGGCCATCCAGCTGGCATTACTGATGGCACCTATCGATTTAAATCCCACTTCTGTTCTATTCAGCGCTCCCACAAACACCAGTACCAATTTTAAGAGCTCCTTGCAATCGTCTCTGAGTTGTGATCCCATGAGTTTAATTTTGAAATCCGCAGATATGTTCACAATTAATTAAGGAGGTACATGTTTTTTCACAGTTTCGTTGCTGATACCCGTGTCATATTGTTTCTTGTCGAGCTTTGCCAACGCATTTTGGAATCTCTTGAATAAAACACCTCTCAACATGACTTCAAGAATATGCTGACGGCAAGATAGGTAAAGCAGCTCTCTACCCAACATGTGCTCCAAAATTGTACGAGCCCCTTTGAACCTCCCAGTGTTTGTTGCAGTGGTGTCGAAACACATTGCCTTGATAGTATGTGGGACACCCCATTCCTCGAGACACTCATATACAGCCAGGGATTTTTCTTCACCAGTGCTTCTCTCTACATTAGGAACTCCTAGCAGTTGTTTATTTTTACCATAATATATCAAAACAGCGATTCGTTCTCTCAGCTCCGTATTTAGAAGGTCGGGCAAAAGTTTTCCGTCCTAACGAACTACAACAGCTTCCTCCTCAGTTATATTAATTCGTTCCAAGATATTCTCAGTGTATGTTTCTTTTCGCTTTCCATGGATGGTAGTTTTTGACTCCTTGAACTCGTCAAGATTCTCCCCAAGTGCTTCTATCGTACTTATGAGTATTCGTGTTGCATTTCTGTCAGATACCTTACACCGGTTAAAATTTCGCGAACGCCACGCTTCATCCTTTTGCTATGAGATGGTCCAGGACGTTCCTCGGTTTCTGGAGAAGTACAAATGTCCATCGTCACAGTAGGCAAATTGAAGGACAAAGTAGACAAAACCTGACGATTAGGGGGCAATTTACAACCGATTATCTTTTGTGCCGGATTGCCAATAATAAAAATTTTACCTTTTGTTCGGTTTCTTTCGGTGGAGGTGGAAGCCATTGTTTTACTATTATATTTAAACCTGAAATTAAATATACATTAGAACGAATATTTGTTTCGAAAATTAAATGTAAAAATAACGAAGGAAAAGAAATAACATTAATTAACTTAAATCTATAGTTACTTCAAAATCATCAATTTCATCATCAACTAGAAGTAACATTAATTATATATAATTAATCATTATATACAGAATATAAATTATTTCATCATTAGGGTATACAAAATAAAATCTTAACGTTATTAATTAATGTCAATTGCCTTTTTTAAGTCCTTTATTAAAAAAAACTTCTTAATTAAGTTTTAAAACATGAAGTTTTTAATGTATACATTATTTGTATTGTATTAAACCTTTATTAAAAATTTGTATACAAAAACGACCAATAAAAGTATTGCATATTCTTTCTTTGTATTGTCAGTGATGCATGCATTTAGTGAACTATTGACTCGGTAGTCGAAGTTAAGTAATAACGTGTACAGTTTTCTTATAAAAACATCATTATTTTATTTAATTTATTTTCATACAAATTTGAGAATATTTTATGAAAAAAAAATTTTAGTCATGGAATTGCTTCAGTTTTATGTGTTGGATACATATTGCATTCCACAAATTCATGATGGACCAATGTTGACTAAAGGAATTAGGACTGTTATAGGTGAAATAATGACAGAACATGGAACTTGTGCAAAAAATTTAGCTGTGTATAAACGAATGTCAATAGGTGGAAAAACCCCAATCACGCGACTGTTACAAAGCTGAAACTGAACCGACTTTGTGACTGCAGAAATGATGACAAAACACATCATGAAGTGTCAATGACAGGCAAGTCCAGCTGCCCGCGATTGTCTAATAGGTATCACAACACTTATGGGTTTATAGAGAAACACTTATGGGAGGATGTTATCCCTAAAAATCCCTTAACATTGTTAAAGTTTTATTACAAAATTCATTAAATTTAAAAATATTTCTCGCTTCACTTATACAGACTGTTTCATCTAAATGACTACCTAACTGGAAATGGCTATCTGTTTCAAAATTTCTTAAGGGAAATTTAATTCAAAAATCCTACTAAGTGCTGACTTTAATACTGGCCTATTTTCGGAATTTTCTGTTTTAATTTAAATATACATTTTTCACGAGTCTGTGTTTAATTTTTAATCACTTTTAAGGAAAAGTTTGGTATTGAATGAAATGGGATGTGATTTAATTTGATTTATATTGAATCAATTTTGATATAATAATTTGTTTTATGATATAATTCACGAAATATAAATGAAAAACATAATTTTTTGTTGGAATGATTTCTTAAAGTTGATTGCATGATTAATATTAATTCAAAATATGTAACGATCACAAAAATTGCATAAGAGTTAAAAGTTCGCGAAATTTTAAACTGAAAGCCGCTCAAACATTCCACCATAGCTCTGCTCCTTTTAAAAGAACTTGGAATTAAAAAAAGGAGTAATTAAAGGCTGATTTATACGTTGACTATCCTTATCTGCTATTACTCAGTATTGGGTTTAAAAATCAGCAAAACAATAAAGTATGTTCTCGTAATAAAAACGTTAGAAAAAAATATATGTAGTTTATTGTTTTTAAATTTTGTATTTGGTGTGGGTGTGAGCTGGCTTAATAAAATCTAAACTAAATTGAGGTATCCAAATTTCTGTGAAATTTTAAAAATTGTACAAATATTTTGTCAAAGAAATTTTAAATGTTTTTGTCAAATTGTACTTAGATGAGAATTTCTTTAGCTACCTCGAACAGGTCCTAAATGGAATTATTTAATTTGTATATCTTCTTTTCAAACAATAAAATTCGTGATTCCTATTGTATTTCTTTTTTAATTAAAAATCTGAGATTCAAATACCATATAACGTCTTAACTGGAATCACCAAAATTCCAGAATTATAAGTTTATTTTTAGTTTCATTTTGACATAGTCTTTTACGAAGTACAGTTTGGTATCTATGTGCTTTGAACGATTGCCTAGCTTTTCTTCAGCTTTTAATTTAATAGTACTTTGATTATGTTCGTATATTGTTGTTGGTTGCATGCAGCTAATGTTGAGATCATTAATGATTCTTGGTATCCATATGCCTTCTTAACAGGCTTCCGACAATGCAATGACGAAAGTGCAACACAATCTTAACGTTTACATGACCAACTTATGACTCTGTTTAATAGAAATATACCCGGAGATAGATTTACGTGTTTGGCTTTCCTCAACCAAACACGCGTCGGCATACCCGATAAGTTCACTACTTGACATTTTTCCTCCAAGTCTTAGTATCTAATTAGCTTCTTTACTTCATTCCAGTCTGTCTCAGATGGATTTTAAATTCTTTGAGAAAGTATGTTTACCGCTGCTGATATATCAGGTCGTGTATTTGTTGAAATATATAATAGACACCCAATAGCAGCTCTATAGTTCTCATTTGTTTACAATTTTTCATCATCTGGTTGTTTATGATAAGTAGGGCTTATAGGTATAATCGAATCCTTTGAATTTGTAAGTCGAATTTCTTTACCACTTCTAGAATATATCTGGTTTGATCGATTAAATAGTTGTTGTCGTCTTTTGAAACTTTCATACCCAAATAATTCGATATCAGGCCCAAATTAACAATTTTGAAATACTGTTAGAGAATATTTTCAATACGGTTGACTTCAATTTTGTTATTTGATATAATCTAAATGTCGTCGACATATACTTATACGAACAAAATGTTCTCATATGTGTAAAGACAATGATCAGCTTTACTTTGTTTTAATTTTGCTTTAATAAGCACATTGTGCAACGTCTGATTCCAGACACGTGCCGACTGCTTCAGCCCATAAATACTTCTTTTTAGCAAACATACCTTTTTAGGTGCAGTACGCTGGATAATAACGCCTTTTTGATTGAGATAATCTACGAAAGATTTATCGATATATTCACCACCACGATCAGTTCACAAACATTTTGTGGCCAAATTTGTTTGCTGTGAACTCATAAAATTCTTTAAACTTCACAACTGGATAAATTTTCACAACTTTTTTCACAATCAGCTAATTTCATACCGGTTGCCAAATGCTCGTTTTCAATTTTACGTATTGCATCCATACTGCGATGGCCTAATATGCGGTGCGAGTCACTCGCAATTTATACAGGTTATTCATCGCATAGCCAATACCAATTTATTTATCACCTGGCGATCGTATATCACATATGTAACCGAAAAACGTTACTTTTATACCTCTTTTGGTCAATAGCTTTACAGAAATTAGATTACCAGCAATTTCAGGGACGTATAAAACATTTTCGATTTTAACTTTACTAAAGCATCCACTCATATCAATTAGTTGTATAATGACACTACCCCTGCCAGATGCAGTTAAAATTTGTCCATTTGCTACAGAAACACTTTCGGTGTATTTTTTTATTTGTTGTCGCAAAGGTTTGCAGAAAGAAGAAGGAGAAAGACAAAACGGAAGTTACAATAGTTAGTGTATAACAAGTTGACATATGATTAATTACCATATTTTAAATACTGCAAACATATGCAATACTAAAAAAATTATCGATATCAAAAAAGATATTTTTGAATTTCAAAAAGGGAAAAACATAAATAAGCTTTTATGAATTTTTTCAAATTAATGGATATTAATGGTTGTTTAAATAAAAATATTCACTGCTTAGCACTGTTCATAGATTTCAGCAAAGCATTCGACACCTTGTCCCATCAAAATTTAGTAAATATTTCATAGAGAAACGGAATTAGAGGAAACTCTCGTTAAAGTTGAACAACGAAACTCTACTAAACTACGGCGTGTTACCTTTACCTGATATATGCTAATAACATGTAAAAGATCCTAAAAAATAGCACTAAATTTGCATACGCAGATGACAGTGCAATTACTGCAGCGCATGAAAAAATAAGTTCTGCTTCTGTTATCATGCAAAATGAGCTTCACAAAATAGCAAAATGGGGTCCTGACAGTGGGTTTATAATAAATGCAACGAAACCCAAACTATTGCAAATAAAATCGCCTCACCTAATTCATAAAAAAGTCAGCTTAAAATTTCACAACACCCCATGCCTACACAACATAACCCTAAGCGCGGACGATAATTGAACAACATTTATTGAAGTCGTAAGCTCGTAAAAATACTTTGGAGTCTATGTGGACGACAACTTTAAATGGCTTATGCAGATACAACAACATATACGAAGAAAATTAAGAAACACAGCATATAGTCTTCATCACCTCAGAAACTGTGCTTCTATACATCTCGATAAACAGGCCTATTTTCATAAGCCGAGTCCTATATCAGACATGGAATAACTGCATGGGGAAGTTCAACGTACTGCAAATCTCTTCAACAAACGCGAAATCAAATATTAAAAAAATAACACAACACCCATCTGCATTATGGTTTGATTTATATCAACACTCCCAACACGGCTTGTTATCCCTAAGGGCCGTGTTTTGTTTAATACAATTTCTAAACTGTGTATGGATGTGATCTCTAAAGTTTGGTTGAAAAGTTCCTGCGCTCACAAAGATGTGGCACTGCTAGCTCCAAACTTTTTTTTTCTCGAGTTAGTATAACTGTCCTGAGAACACATGCAAAGTTGCAAGTCATTCTGTCAATTCTTTCTTTGTTTACAAGCCATATGAAGTTGACGTGACATTGATTTTTTTAATATGGAAAAAATTGAATATCGTGCAGTCATTAGGTTCTTTGTTTTGAAGGGTTTGTTAGAAGTGTATAAGGAGTCCTCACCTTTAAAACGCACCGTTGAATTTTGGGCTGGTGAATTTAAACGTGGTCGTACCAGCCTTAAAGACGATCCACGCGAAGGACGACCAAAAACTGCAACCACAGCAGAAATCATTGAGCAGGTACATAATATGGTTAGTGAAGATCCAAGTTTGACTAAACGTGAAATCGCTAATGCCATAGGCATCTCAGACGAACGAGTACTCCATATTTTACATGAAGAATTACGTATGAAAAAACTGTTTGGAAAGTTAGTGCCGCACACATTAACAATTCAACAAAAACTGGATCGAAAACAAATTTCTCAGCGTAATTTGAAGCGTTTTAAGCCGAATAAAACCGACATCTTGCGTCGTTTTATAACTATGGATGAGACTTGGATCTACCACCATTATCCTAAATTGAAACAAGAACGTTTACAGTGGACTGAAGCTGGTTGTTCAGCTCCAAAGCAGTTGAAGTCACAACGATCAGCAAAGAAGGTTATGGCATCAATTCCTTCGTGGAAAGCATTTTTCGTCGAATGAAGAGGCCATAGCAGCCGTAGACGGTTATTTTGCAGAGCTTCCGGAAAACCATTATAGGGATGGGATAAAATTATTGGAATATCATTGGAACAAGTGTATTGAGCTTCTAGGAGATTATATTGAATAAAAAAATATACAGTATTCTTTTATTTCGAGCGCAGGAACTTTTCAACCAACCTGTAGTGGAGAACCCACGTACTGGCCAACAGATCGTCGGAAAATACCCGATCTGATAGACTTTGAAATAACAATATCTATTGCAAGAGAATTTGTCCATGTGGAACCATTATTGTATCTCTCATCTGATCACACACCTACAGTTGTTACTATTTTAAATCCCCGAGGAATGGTACCCCCCTCTGGTGACTTAGCACTGACAGTCAAAACAACAGATTGGTTGAAATATAAAAGATTCATCAGTACACATTGTTCGGAAAACATACCGCTAAGAACAGCGGAAGATATTAACCTCTCGATTTAAAATTTTGAACTAAAACTCAAATTTGCAGCTCAACTTGCTACCAACCCCATCAGACGGAGGTTGGGCTAGAAATGATACTGAAAAAGGAGACCTGTTTTTAGAACATTTAAGAAAAGTATTCACGCTAAATATAACAAGTTCTGTAACAGAGTTGTCACCGATTTTACCCCAGCACCGAGCAGCTACCCGATTGATGTTTGAGATAAGAGAGGTTGAAAAGGCTATTTTTAAACTAAACCCCAAAAAAGCTCCTGGTATCGATGGAATCAGTAACAAGATGTTTTTGGAGTTACCCCGTATAGCATTAAAGATAATTCTCTTTATTTTTAATGATATTATACGCCTTGAATACTTTCCCCCAGAATGGAAAGTTTCACTTGTTAAAATGATACCCAAGCCAGGCAAAGATCACACAAAAGTGGAATCGTATAGGCCTATTAGCCTTCTATCCAATTTGTCGAAGCTGTTCGAGAAAATCCTGTATTCCAGCACACCAATTTGGTTTCAGGAGAAAACACAGCACCATTGAGCAAGCCCACAGGCTAGTTACTGTTGTCAGAAAAACGTTCGAGGAGAAAAAATACTGCTCTGTCCTTTTTATCGATGTTTGGCATGAAGCTACTCGAAATCTATAAAACAAATCGGAAATTCACTCTTGCTGAAAGAAATTTTGTCAGCTCTCCTCAAGATATACACGCCGGAGTTCCTTAAGGTAGCATTTTGGGTGCTCTGTTATATATCATTTATACACTTCAGACATGCCATTAGATATTAATACCCACACCTCGACTTTCGCTAACGATACTGCAATTTTAAGCGTCCATGATGACTCAAAAATAGCGTCTAGAATGTTACAGACTCACATTTCACAATTAGAAGCTTGATTGGATAAGTGGAAAATTAAGGTGAATGAACAGAACTGAGAAAAGAGACGTGTCCACCCATTAAAATTAATAATCTGAATATACCTCAACAGACATGTGTGAAATATCTCGGTATTCACCTTGACCGTCGGCTCACGTGGAAAAATCATATAGATGCGAAAATAACTCAGATGAAGCTAAAAACTGCTTAACTTGCTTGGCTAACTGGCAGAAACTCTAAACTAGGCCTGGACTGCAAATTACTCATTTACAATTCGACCATGAAACCCATATGGTGTTACTGGGGTACTGCCTCTGCATCCAATATAGAAAAAACACAGAGAATGCAAAATAAATTCTTGAAGACGATCACGCACTCTGGTATGTTAGGAGTTACAACAAACATAAAGACCTAAATATACCCCTGGTCAGAGATGAAACTATTAAACACTGTCAACGCTATTTAACAAAACTGGAAACACATCCCAACATATCTGCCCGTAACTTAACTAATAAACACGGCCACCAGCGTTTTAGAAGGAGGGACACTGCGAATCTGGTCCGCTAATAATAAGGAGCAATAATCATCTCTATTAAACCACATAACATCAGTCTGGCACTGGCTGGACTTAATAATTAATATTTAGATTTAATATTTGGATAGTTATTAGTTCACAGTTTTTAAAAGTGAAGATCCAATAAATAATATGAAATATGAAAAAAAAGAAACTCCCAACAACAATACCCTTCACACCAGTACAACCAACAATAACAATACATTAATAAACAACAACACGTCCTACAGCAACTACAGTATACACAACAACAACATGCTCAATAACATCGTGCTCAAAAACAACATGCTAGTCAACAACAAAATGCTCGTCAACAACAACAACATTATAAACAACAACAATATACTCCTCTATGGCAAAAACAACACGCTCGTCAACAGCAACATACAACAACAACGCCAGCAAACTTAAGATACTGAATGTTAATATTTTTTATTGCACATCGCTGATACTAAATGAATATTTTAAGAATAATCGTTTTTTAAAATCTATCGATCGCGACTTCAAGCCGACGGAAGATTCAAGGTGGAACATCATGCAACAACTACGGCAAAATCAGATTATCTGTAGTATTACACAGTATTTTCAACAAATTGTCTTTAAGTTTTGTTGTGGTGCGGGTGACTCCTGGTTCCTCGTATGCGGTAGAAGCACGTAAAACACAGCACTCTTTCTTTTTTATATTTTATTCTTTTCACCTTTTTTCTTTTCAGTTTTTACAGTTTGGTTTTTTCTTCTTATATTTTAACTAAATTTCTAATATTTTTATTTAAATACAAATTTTTTAAGCTTTTCTTTGCTTTTTTTCCTTTCTTTAACTTTTCTTCTTTTTTATTAAAATTGTCACTGTCTTTCCTTTAATTGTTTCACTTTTTCTTCTCAATTTTCAACAACTAATGACCAAAAAAAGCCGGTCGCTGTCGTTTTCATTCAGCTAGTGGGAAGAATAAGCAAAAGCAGCAAAACTAAGAACTGCATTCCCACTAGCTGAATGGTGATGCCACATCGACAGGGAAAGAAAACGGCGGTATCTCGCCGCTACTCAATAAGAAGTGTCGCGTAGACATACCGCCCGACTTGCACCAACAGTGCAACTAACGCATGTCATATAGAGAAGGACAAAACCCAAAATGGCTTTGATATACATTTAGATATATAAAGAAAAGAAGAGAAAAAAAAAGGAAATTTACAAATTTATAAGTCACAGTGGTAACTATTTATATCAAAATAAAAAGAAAAAATAATAATAAAATGAAAATAAAAAGTAACTCTCCTTGAGTTCATTTCATCTGGTGCACGTAAATTAAGGGCCACGCAGCTTACACTTCTTCATCCTTTTAACGCGGATTCCGTTGAACCACCTTCCCTTCGCCGAAGTAGGCTTGCCCTAGTATTGTCTCCTGGGTGTATATCGTACCAGGGCGACCGACAGCAGGACCTATGAGGATTTGTTTGGTGACATCTGCACCAAGTATCATAGAAAAACTGTCTCTCTCGTACCACCACGGATCAGCCTCAATCGCACCGTTCTTTCGTGCTTGGGCTCTGACCTCTTCACGTTCCACGTTGTCCGCTGGGTTTATGGGGTATTCGCGGAATTCCACAGCACATACAACATCTACGCGGCGTTTTTCTAGGAGCCGATGGCAGACTGTCACCGTAGTACGACCATTTTTAACAATGCACCGCAAACGCAGTGCCTCGGTGGCAGTAAGAGAGGATCGGGCTGCGTTTGGATCAATGAGCATGCGCGTCTCTCGAGCTCGAGCTCCGGAATAGCCAATGACTCTTGCTTGAGCCGTCATTCCAAACCAGGTCGTGCCTGGAATCATTGGGTGCAGCAAACTGTTGTGATCTTGCATGCAACGGCGGCAACGATCGACACTGCGGCAGCGGTTTAAACGGTGTGATTGTGCTAAGCAATTAGTACATAGCCCGTGGTGGGCAACAGCTCTGAGTTTCTCCTCTATTGGCATTATTAAGAAACGTGTGCATTGTCGGATTGCGTGCAGACGGGAGCACAGTGGGCAACTATAGTTGGCATTGAATAGTCCATCAAACATCTTGGGGCTATAATGAAAATACATATATTAAATTTTGGCGAAAAGAAAAGAGAGGTTAGTATTAGAAGATATTGTTATTATTGAGAGCTACGTGGCAAAAGCACCAGTTTATGGACTGGTCGGGTGATAAGCCCATTTTGAGTTCTAAGGTCAGCTACGCGAACTTTACCGTCGGAACCACGGTAGATTTTCATTACTCGACCTAAACGCTATTCATTAGGGCAAACTGGCTCATTTTTTAAAACGACAAGATCGTTTTCTTGAATGTCGATTTGAGGAGATTTCTATTTACTGCGCTTGTGTAACTCTTTTAAATACTCCTCTTTCCATCGGCGACAAAACTCTTGCTGCATGGCCTTAACTTTTCGCCATCTGTTGAGTATGTTACCAGACGGTTGCGCTTCCTCTGGTTCTGCGGGGGTCATGAGCGTAGAGCCTACTAAAAAGTGTCCCGGAGTTAAAGCTAATTCTTCATCTACGTTTTCAGATAAAGGGCCTAATGGTCTTGAATTGAGACACGATTCGATAGTAGCTAGCAAGGTTGATAATTCTTCAAATGTGTATTTAATCTGACCTGATATCTTTTTAAAGTGCATTTTAAAACTTTTGACACCGGCTTCCCACAGGCCCCCCATATGAGGGGCCCCTGCTGGTATAAAATGCCACGATAACTGTTGATGACCATATTTTGAAACAGCGTTATCGCGTACCTCTTTTATATGTTTTACAAAATTCTCATCAATTTTTCTTGCGGCGCCAACGAAATTTCTACCATTATCAGAGAAAATCTTATTAGGACAACCGCGGCGGGAAATAAAACGTGCCAAAGCAGCCATAAAGGCAGGGGTTGACAGATCGCTGACAGCCTCTAAATGAATAGCTTTAGTTGAAAAACAAACAAAGAGACACACATAACCTTTTGTGATTTTGCAATATCGACCAGTAAAACTTTTAATTTCAAATGGGCCAGCAAAATCAACGCCTGTATTCGTAAAAGGGCGACTAAAAGTACTTCTTTCATCGGGTAAAGGAGCCATAATCTGCCCTTGACACCTTTTGCGGTATAACACGCAGAATTTACAGTTATGAATGACAGTTTTTATCAGGTTTTTTGCTTTTAATATTCAACACTCTTGACGAATCGTATTAAGAACTAACCTAGGGCCACCGTGATGAACCAATTTATGAATAAATTCAACATATAAACGTAAGCAATTAGAATGGGATATCGTTCATTGTAGGATAAACTTGTGGATAAACCCAGACGGTCATTTGCTCGAATAATATGATTTTTGTCCAAAAACGGGGTGAGGGTTAGTAAAGGGCTACGAGAGTCGATTTTCTTTCCTTTTAACAAACAACTAAATTCACACGAAAAATGAATTTGTTGAGACAATGAGAACAAACGATTTCTAACGAAAGTCAACTCTTGAGCCGATGTTTTTAACGTTTTATAGTGTACGCCTATGCTTCTATTTTTACTAGCTTTATTTATAAATCGAAACATGTACGCAATTACATGAGTTGCTCTTGCAAGGCATGAAAAACGAGTGAGAATATCCTCTTTTTCTGACGATCTAGCAACAAAAACTTGTGCTCCTTTTGATTCTACCAGGGTTTCGAATTCAACTGGTCCGGTGGGCCAAAATGATTTTTCGCGTTTGAGCCACTCAGGACCATGCCACCAAAGAAGACTTTCTTTTAATTCCGAAGGGACCATCCCCCGGGTTGCTAGATCGGCGGGATTGTAGAAGCTACGTGAAACCAATTTTTATTCCCTACTTTTTCTAATATAGTGGCAGCTCTATTGGCAACAAATGTTTTCCAGCTACACGGTGGTTTCCTTAACCATGCTAAAACTATTGTAGAATCTGACCACAAATACATTGTATATGCCCTCAGTTTTAATTGAGGTATAACACTGGCAACTAAATTCGCCAAAAGTACAGCGCCGCACAATTCCAAACGGGGCAATGACGGTTTTTTAATTGGTGCCACCTTTGTTTTGGCCACCAAAAGATTTGAAGCAATTTTCTCTCCAATTTTAATTCTTATGTATAATGTTGCTGCATAAGCTACCTCCGACGAGTCACATAAGCCGTGAAATTCAATATTACAATCAGGAGAATATTGGACCCAACGAGGAATTGTAATTGTGTCAACGTCGTTATATTTCGAAATAAAGGCCTGCCACTTATGCAGAGTTACTGGTTTTATTGCGTCGTCCCACTTAATCTTATCAAGCCACATATGCTGCATAAGAATTTTTGCTGTTATAATCACTGGTGCCAGCCACCCTGCTGGATCAAACAGACGTGCGATTATTGGAAGTACTTCCCTCTTGCTAAATGATGATTTGTGTTGAATTTTTTCCGTGATAAAATAGAAATGGTCCGCTGCTGCATTCCAACGAAGACCTAGCGTTTTAGCTGTACTTTTATCATCGAGACACAAAAAAGGGGAATTAAGAAGGTGTTCTGAGGGAAAATTTTTCAAAATATGTTTAGAATTTGATGTCCATTTCCGTAGTTCAAAACCTGCTGTTTTCAAAATATTAATCAGCTGTTCACGAGCAACTAATGCTTCCGCAACTGAATGGGCTCCAACTAGGGCATCGTCAACGTACATTGATTCTCGAAGAATTTTGGCATTGGAAAACGCTATTCTTCATCATCTGCTAACTTTAAAAGGGTACGAAGAGCCAAATATGGTGCACAATTGACGCCGAATGTGACGGTTTTCAGTTGAAAATCTTGTAATTTATCATTTTCAGAGCCTCGAAAAACAATTTTTTGAAAAGGGACATGTTCCGGGTTGATCAAAATTTGCCTGTACATTTTAGAAATGTCAGCGTTAAAAACGAATTCAAAAATCGCCATTTTAAAATAAGGGAAACTAAATCGTTTTGTAGAATTGGGCCTACATGCAATATGTCGTTAAGACTTTCCCATTGGACGACGCACTTGAAGCATTAAAAACTACTCTTAACTTTGTAGTAGTTCTATCTGGTTTAAAAACTCCATGATGAGGTAAATAGTAACCAGGACCACTTGATGATTCTTTAATTTCATCTATATGTCCTAAAGTTAAATATTCCTTTATGACCTCATCGTACATAGTTTTGTATTGTGGCCTACGCATCAAACATTTTTCATTTCTTAAAAATTGACTAACTGCAATATGCCTATTTGGACCAAGTGATGGACAATTATTTTTGAAGGGCAGATTTACAACATATCTCCCATCAGTATTCCTCACCGTAGTAGAACGATAGATCTCCTCACAAATTTTATCCTCTTCTGACAATATTTGACTTTGAGATACTTCTTCTAACTCCCAAAACTTTGACATCTGATCGTCAATTGATACTTTTGTCATATAAGACAATTTAACTGATGGAGAAGGGGCATTACTGGATGTTGGACCGGTCACAATCCAGCCGAAAATGGTTTCTTGGGCCACAAGTGTTTCAAAAACACCATGTTGTACCCCTTTAAGAAGAATCGCTGGATATAATTCGCCACCTAACAAAAGATCGACTTGACCGCTTTTATAAAACTCGGGATCAGCATAATTGAGTTTTGGTAACTCAGCGCCCACTTTAGGGCTAAAAGAATGCGTAGGAACACTGCCAGTAATTTTAAAAACAACCAGAGCTTCCATATTAAGAACATAATTAGAATTAAAAAGTGAAACAATTTTAAAAGTTGCAATTTTTTCTGAAATGCTTACTAATTCTTCACCCAGACCTGTGACTGCGGCTTTAAGAGGAGCAGTGGGCAATTTTAATGATTTTTGTATTCTTTCAGATATAAAACTTTCATCCGAACAAGGATCTATTAACACTCGAATTCTCTGAGTAGAACCACCTGAGCAAATATTGACCCACGCTGTTGCTAACATTACTTCTTTCGCTACCCTAGTATGGTGCGATTGAGTTGTATTATACACACTTGAACTATTAGTGGACTGTATTTGATTTGACTGACTAACAGATTGGGAACCACTGTTGAATTGACCTTGCCTTCTATGTTCTATTCTATTTTTCTCCGTAAAATCTCTATGCATTAATGTATGATGTTTTCTTTTACATTTAGAACAACCGTTTTGACTTGAGCAATCACCGTACATATGGCCAATAGTAAGGCAATTAAAACAATAACGATATTTTTTCAAAACAGAAATACGATTTTTATAGTCCATATTTAAAAACTTATGACATGAACTAATTGCATGAGCATTTTTGCAAATTTGGCAAAATAATTTATCAACTTTTATATGGTGGGTCTTCAACTGTTTTAATTTTGTATTTGTGTGAGAATTTCCCTGAGAAACCATTTGAGAAACTGATTGGGAACTGCTGGACCACTGACTGTTCCTAAAAATACCATTAATACTCTTTAAAGTGTGATATCGATCAGTTAAAAAGGTGTCCAATTCTTCCCATTTCGGCATCTTTGTTTTGTCTTTTACCGATTGTTCCCAAAGGTGTAAAGTTTGTGGTGCCAAACGTGTTGAACATTGAATAATCAAAATCGCATCCCAAGACTCAATATTATATTCATATAATTTTAGGACCGACATACAATTGTTAATGTCCCTTTGCAACCTTTTTATTTCTTGAGCTGTATCCTCTTGGCATGGAGCCATATTAAAAAGAAAAGTTAACTGCTTGGTTACTAATACCCTTTCATTTTCATAGTTTGATTTTAAATTATTCCACGCAACCTCAAAATTTCCTGATGTTATAGCTATATTTTGATTTATTTCTCTAGCTTCACCGGCAGTTTTTTGAAATAAATACGATAATTTTTCAACTTGGCTAAGTCGTGGGCTATTTATTATAATAGCAGTAAATAAATCCCGAAATGTGGGCCACGATAAATAATCGCCATAAAAAATACCAGTGTCTACTTGAGGTAGGGGCAAAAAATTTCCTTGGTTTGGAACCACTGCATTGGAAATTTCTTCAGGAAATTGTTTTCTTGCATTTGAAAGTATATTAATACAACGTACGTATGCCTTTCGAACCTGTGGGTGTTTTGCCTGAACCGTAACTAAATCTTTCTTTTTCTCTTTAGTTGCCAAAGAACATTCCTCATAAATTTTCTTATATTTTCCCCATACTTTATTCAATTCTGATTTTTCAAATTCAAAGGCATCCACTGTATATGCCGAAAAATCTTCTTCTAAAAGCAGCGGCTCGGTTCCAATAACTTCCTCAGCCGCGCTAAAATATTTTTCCAAAACCGACATGTTTATTTTATTTTATTCCAGAACAATTTAGTATAAGAGAACAACAAGGCAAAAGAAGTTGAAAAAGAATTACAAAATTCCCGTTTTGAGACACGTTTAACAATGTAACGGCACCAAAATGGCAAAAAAATATCTTTACAGCAAATATAATTGTTAACGGAATAATTACAAATGGCCTTTTTATTTCTTATGTTGAAAACCCGTTTTAATTTTTAACCTTAAAATATCTGAGCCACAAATTGGACTTTAGACACACTTTTCTCAACAAATTATTATGGGCAAACTTTTCCGGTATTTTAAATAATGTTAATTTACGCACCTGTTTTACTCCAGACTGTACTGTATTTTCTTACGTTTGTTAATATGCCTGTTGATATGGGAAAATGGCTTCTTTGCTTTAACTTCAGAAACTTCCACCAAAAACTTCACGGGAGAAGGACCAAAAATGTTGTGGTGCGGGTGACTCCTGGTTCCTCGTATGCGGTAGAAGCACGTAAAACACAGCACTCTTTCTTTTTTATATTTTATTCTTTTCAGTTTTTACAGTTTGGTTTTTTCTTCTTATATTTTAACCAAATTTTATAATATTTTTATTTAAATACAAATTTTTTAAGCTTTTCTTTGCTTTTTTTTCCTTTCTTTAACTTTTCTTCTTTTTTATTAAAATTGTCACTGTCTTTCCTTTAATTGTTTCACTTTTTCTTCTCAATTTTCAACAACTAATGACCAAAAAAAGCCGGTCGCTGTCGTTTTCATTCAGCTAGTGGGAAGAATAAGCAAAAGCAGCAAAACTAAGAACTGCATTCCCACTAGCTGAATGGTGATGCCACATCGACAGGGAAAGAGAACGGCGGTATCTCGCCGCTACTCAATAAGAAGTGTCGCGTAGACAAGTTTAATAAACATTGCAAATTCTAAAAAAAGAAATAAAGTCAAAATAAAATATAATTCAATGATTAAAAAAATAATGTAATGTAATAATGAATTAAAACCATATAAGTATTTGAAAAACTTAATTAAAAAAACTTAAGGGTCAAAAAAACGAGGCATAACGTATCCATTTTCAATAACATATCCATATATAACTTTGCTTATATCGAAAAACATATAATAATTTAATTTACTCGAATTACTATCAACACATTGTCGACACTATACCAACATGCATTATTTATAGGAATACACTATCATTATTCCGAACATGATATTCAGGAAACTACGAAAAAATGATTCTAATTGACTGCAACTTTGATTGATCTTGCATACGAGGTACTGCCCGAAAAAAATTAAATTTTAACTGTTTTCAAACGAAGATAATGTTGGGTGAAATTAAGTCATAAATAGTTTCCTTTAAAAATTCGTAAAGTTTGTTGTGTCGAAATTTGTCAAAAAAAAAAGTAAATTGATTAAAACTGTCTTCTTCTCTACACGAACCAAAATATAATACATATATGTAATATCTTAGTTATGCAAGACCATACCGCGTTTGTTCAAATTTAGAAGGTGTGATGGAAACCGGATGGTTGATTTCATACGTTTTAAATCTATACAGAATTGGACTATGCATTTATATAAATTATATATTTTTTAACTGTTAAGCCAGTAATATACACATACATTTATAATAACTTAACTCATCTAATACATTATATTTACTTAAAGCACAAATATAATACATTGAACATAAGAAACTAACAAAAAAATTATTAATAAATAAATCTGGTTAACCCTTTCGCTACAAGTTTTTACTGGGTTGCTTAAAAAATCCAATTTTTTGGAGTTTTACTATTATTGGCCCTGGGAACAACAATCAATACTCAATTTTTAAAAATTTTTATCCTAAATGTGTTTTTTGGAATGTATCCATATGGATACAAATTTTGTGTATGGTAAAGAAAAATGCTAGTACAATATGTTTTTTTATAATTGAGATTTTATTTATTTTAGTAGTTTTAACATATAAAATTAAATTTTTTTCAATAAAAGCAAACATTGTATATACTTACATGCACAAACTAAAAATTATAAATCTAAAATTCATATAATTACAATAAATTTAGACAAAAATAACACATAAATCTATATTTAATACATAAAAAGCTCAGTAAGTCCATATACTTATTTTTCAAATTATTGTTTTCATGATCCATTCTATACTCTAACCACGAGTTACATACAACTAAATCGATGAAATGGTCAAAAATCTTAAGAGTCCACTTTCCAGATCTAATCGAAATTCTATATAAAGAAAGGAGAAAATTCATTTTGTCTACTCCTCCCATATTGATGTTGTACTCTGATACAATGCATGGTTGTGTTATTTCAAAACTTTTCTTTTTTTCAGCACAAAATCGTGACACTTCGTTGACGGGCTCATGGCCATGGATTGATGACACGAGTTGCACAATTCCCCCATCAAGCCATCTAAGAAGAAAAATATTGTCTGCTCTTTCTATACGGAAGTCAAAAGTTCCACGGCCTTCTTTTTTCAAATCCTTTTCAGACTTAAAATCAATTTTGCCGAATCTATTCCCTCTTATAGTACCTGTAGCCCAAATTCCTTTTTGGCGTAAATATAATACTAAATTAAGAGTTGTAAAATAATTATCAAAATATATTTTATGATTGTTTTCCTCAGGAACAGTTTTTACAAGATGAATCACAATATCAGAGCAAAATCCTAGTTTTGAGCCAGTTAATATTGTTCCTTTTCCCTGATATATCTCAAAATCATAAACTATGCCTTTGGAGCTACAAAGGCAAAATATCTTCATTCCCCATTTGATGGGTTTTTTAGGCATGTACTGTCTCAGAGTGGTTCTTCCTTTAAAAGGAACCATCATCTCATCAACACAGAGATTTTCATCTTTTGGAATAGCGTACGAGTTTTTTGTAAACATATTTATTATAGGGCGAATTTTATAAAGCTTATCGCTTCGTGATTGGTCTATTGTGAACTTTAAATTATTTCGCAAAGAATGGAATCTATTCCTGGTCATATTTTCTGGGAATGATGGTATTACGGTGCCCATTGTCCAATACATTTCCAAACGCGGGTAGCCAATGGTACCAATCAATATTTCTAGAGCTAGAAATTTTAAAAGTTCTTCTTTAGTTAAACTGAGAGATTTCCCATATTTAGTCATTGATGCCTGGTTTGTTGAAGATACAAGTTGTTGAAGAAAGTCTTCTGTAAAGTACTCCAAAAAATACTCGACAGGCAATTTTATATTTTTCTTTGGGTACGTTTCAGAAAAAGAAGTCTCTGGATTAGTCCAAGAAGCTTTTTTCCAACGAAATTGGTCAGCCTTTTTAAGTGGAACTTGTGGTGATTGAAAAATTGTGGGACTCTCTTGAACGGTTCCATCAACTGCAAGAGTTTCTTCGATCTCAATAACCCTATCACCTATATCATTATTATTATCAACATTAATTTCTTGAATGTTGATCTCATATGAACCTTTTTATTAGAAAGTTCTTCTAATAAAAAGCTGTTATTATTATCAAAAGCATCATATAAGTTGTTTATAACTTCAGATTCTTCCGACTCTTCCAAGTCAGAAATATCGGAATCAGCAAAATTGGTTAAAATTTTTTCAATTTCAGAGTCCTTAATTTTTCTTGCCATTTTTCTAAATGAATTTAAATGGTATCAGAGCTAAAAAAAGAACGTCTGCATCAAAGCAGCATCAAACGCAAAATGATTTTATTTGTATTGTGTGTATAATGTTTACAACCACAACTTACGTTTGTATCCATATGGATACATGCAATGTTTAAAAAATCCGCAGACCCTTTTTTTGTTAAAAAACAAAAAACTTTAAATGCAAAATATTAAAATAAACATTTCTCTTCATGATTGATCAGTTTTTTGAAAAAAAAATGGTCCTATATACATGTAATATGTAAAATAAAAAAACCTTTTTTTACAAAAAAAAGGTTTTTTTAAAATTGCTATATTTTTCTCAGTTTTGTAAAAATCTAAAATTTTTTTTTTTTAAATTATTCGGAAGACCTTAAAAAACAATTATAAGTCGATATCCAAATCGATTCATTGATTTAGAGATTGCTAGATGACTCCAAAGTTGAGTGTATCCATATGGATACAATGTAGCGAAAGGGTTAAGGGTCTATTTAAAATAATAAAGAATTTAGTATCTGTGCTATATACTGAATTAAAAAAATATATAATTACAAAGATTTAAGTGGAAAGGAGAAAGGAACTTAATCCATTTTCACACTTCATTACAAAAAAATTATGAAAAACTGCTTTATACTGTACAATGGTTTTAAACCACAAAAAGTGGTAATAAGTATACAACTTTTAAAATACTAGACCGATTGAGAAACAATATAAGGCTAATTGTATAGCATAGTGGATCGAAATCGTTTTTTCCCGGACATCGTGAAGTTTAACTACCCAGGTAGAAATTGCCAACGGTATGAAAAAAGCAGTACTGGTAGAGCACAGTTTTTATTATTTTGCTAGTACTATTTTTTATTATTTTGCTTGTACTATTCATAAGGTGTTGTGCCAATACTGCTTTCTGGAAATTTACAACCGTTTATTATTATTTTTTTAAATTAACAATTTTATATTTTCTCACATATTTAATACAATTATTTGTGGAAAAAGTTGTAGCTATTAATTCGTTATGAAATTCTGTAAGAACACAGTTTATATCTTCCATATGCACTATATTTCAATATCTTTATCTAACTTTTTATTATAACATAATCCTATTTCTTTTACAAACATAAGTAAATATATGAGATATCTTAAAACCATAACTTTAGATTCAAATGCTTCAATAACATTTCCAAGAGAATGTCTTGCTGTTCTATTCATGGAATTTTATTTGATAAATTATTCGTATGAAAAATATTGTTTTCTTTCCTGTACAATAGAATTTATTTATTCGTCAGACATTTTATAATAGATTTTAAGTAACCCAAACTATTTTTAAAATCATATGCTGAACATTGCGATAGAGGGGCTCCGGTGATGAAGATCCATAGAAATGTGGACAAAGCAATAAATAAGCGTTTTCCAAAATCATTTAGCTTTAAATTATTTTATTAGATTAGAATTATTTATGTTTCTAAAAACTGATTGACAAAAAATTAAATAAGGTTGGGTTGAAAAAAAAGAATCTGAAGATAACTGACTCATGTCTATAAATAGGAAATACACTTAAGTCCAAAAGTCGCTGTTGCGTGCTCTCATGCGACCGACTTACTGTCAAGATAATATTTCAGACGAAAATCTTTGCCTTGAGTATCAAACAAGTCTCAAATTATGCAGATTTATTAAATTAACAATTTCTAAAAAAACTAGCTCAGCGTTAACTTAGTGTTCGTATTTTAAATTGATTTATGGCTAAACAGAAATATATTCTTAAACTCTTGTCTTAGATTTTAAGATGCTTTAACACCACATTTTTAATTGGTGTTTTGGTACTGGCTATATACTGAATTATTTCATTTAAAGTACTGTTACAATACTGAATATTTTTTATTGACAGTCCTGGAGAAATACTAAAATCCAACGCTGTGCCAACGTCGCCAAATACCTACGGCCAAGCGTTTGGTGTTATCATTTCGACTCTGTCCCAATATTGTAAAAGTTAAAAATCCGACATATTGCCAGTACATGTACTAGAGTCTCTAATACCGTGTTAGTACTGTGCTCTTCGTATTTTTCTACCTGGGTAGTATCATTTTTATTTACTTTAAATCCTACTACTGCAGTGCATTGTCTATTGAAAGGAACTTAAGTTAAAGGCTAAGGAAACAGTGGACATTTGATTTAAAATTCACTAAGTTGTAAGTGACAGGATATACCTTTGCGGGGAGTTTCCGCATACGGATAGTACGACTAAGCAACGACTTTTGCCTGTACTACGTTGTGCGATCCATTATATATATATATATATATATATATATATATATATATATATATATATATATATATATATATATATATATATATATATATGTGGGCACGGCGCATGTTGCGGGGACGGTTTTTCGTTTCACAAGTTACTATGAAGACATTTTGGTGATTTGGGGACTGTCCTTAAACTTTTCGTAATTCTACTGTGTACACTGAAGACATTTTACTGGATACAGCGAATATTATAGGGACTTTTTTGGCTGTATATACAGATGTCTTCAAAGTATGGGTAATGAATATATATATATATATATATATATATATATATATATATATTCATTGTGCATATTTTGAAGACATCTGTATATACAGCCAAAAAAGTCCCAATATATGCGCTGTATCCAGTAAAATGGCTTCAGTGTAAACAGTAGGATAATGAAAAGTTTGAGGACAGTCCCCAAAGTAACAAAATGTCTTCATAGTAACTTGTGGAACGAAAACCCGTCCCCGCAACATGCGCCATGCACATATATATATATATATATATATATATATATATATGCATTTCCCATACTTTGAAGACATCTGTATATACAGCCAAAAAAGTCCCTATAAAATGCGCTGTGTCCAGTAAAATGTCTTCAGAGTAAACACTAGAAAAACGAAAAGTTTAAGGACAGTCCCCAAAGTAACAAAATGTCTTCATAGTAACTTGTGGAACGAAAACCCGTCCCCGCAATATGTGCTGTGCACATATATATATATATATATATATATATATATATATATATATGCACAGCGCATGTTGCGGGGACGGTTTTTCGTTTCACAGGTTACTATGAAGACATTTTGATTCTTTGGAGACTGTCCTTAAACTTTTCGTTTTTCTAGTGTTTACTCTGAAGACATTTTACTGGACACAGCGCATTTTATAGGGACTTTTTTGGCTGTATATACAGATGTCTTCAAAGTATGGGAAATGCACATATTGCGGGGACGGGTTTTCGTTCCACAAGTTACTATGAAGACATTTTGTTACTTTGGGGACTGTCCTTAAACTTTTCGTTATTCTAGTGTTTACTCTGAAGACATTTTACTGGATAAAGCGCATATAATAGGGACCTTTTTGGCTGTATATACAAATGTCTTCAAAGTATTTGCAATGAATATATATATATATATATATATATATATATATATATATATATATATATATATATATATATATATATATATATATGCATTTCACATACTTTGAAGACATCTGTATATACAGCCAAAAAAGACCCCGTAATATGAGCTGTATCCAGTAAAATGTCTTCAGTGTAAACAGTAGAATAATGAAAAGTTTGTGGACAGTCCCCAAAGTAACAAAATGTCTTCATAGTAACTTGTGGAACGAAAACCCGTCCCCGCAACATGCGCTATGCACATATATATATATATATATATATATATATATATATATATATATATATATATATATATATGTGCATAGAGCATGTTGCGGGGACTGGTTTGAAGACATCTGTATATACAGCCAAAAAAGTCCCTATAAAATGCGCTGTGTCCAGTAAAATGTCTTCAAAGTAAACACTAGAATAACGAAAAGTTTAAGGACAGTCCCCAAAGTAACAAAATGTCTTCATAGTAACTTGTGGAACGAAAACGCGTCCCCGCAATATGTGCTGTGCACATATATATATATATATATGTGTGCATATATATGCGCTGTATCCAGTAAAATGGCTTCAGTGTAAACAGTAGGATAATGAAAAGTTTGAGGACAGTCCCCAAAGTAACAAAATGTCTTCATAGTAACTTGTGGAACGAAAACCCGTCCCCGCAACATGCGCCATGCACATATATATATGCACAGCGCATGTTGCGGGCACGGTTTTTCGTTTCACAGGTTACTATGAAGACATTTTGATTCTTTGGAGACTGACCTCAAACATTACATTAATCTACTATATACACTGAAGACATTTTACTGGATACAGCGCATATTATAGGGACTCTTTTGGCTGTATATACAGATGTCTTCAAAGTATGCACAATGAATATATATATATATATATATATATATATATATATATATATATATATATATATATATATATATATATATATATGTGCACAGCACATGTTGCGGGGACGGTTTTTCGTTCCACAAGTTACTATGAAGACATTTTGCTACTTTGGGGACTGTCCTTAAACTTTTCGTTTTCCTACTGTTTACACTGAAGACATTTTACTGGATACAGCGCATTTTATAGGGACTTTTTTGGCTGTATATACAGATGTCTTCTAAGTATGCGCAATGAATATATATATATATATATATATATATATATATATATATATATATATATGTGCACGGCGCATATTGCGGGGACGGTTTTTCGTTCCACAAGTTACTATGAAGACATTTTGTTACTTTGGAGACTGTCCTTAAACTTTTCGTTATTCTAGTGTTTACTCTGAAGACATTTTACTGGACACAGCGCATTTTATAGGGACTTTTTTGGCATGAGCATGTTGCGGGGACTGGTTTGAAGACATCTGTATATACAGCCAAAAAAGACAAAAAGTCCCTATAAAATGCGCTGTGTCCAGTAAAATGTCTTCAAAGTAAACACTAGAATAACGAAAAGTTTAAGGACAGTCCCCAAAGTAACAAAATGTCTTCATAGTAACTTGTGGAACGAAAACGCGTCCCCGCAATATGTGCTGTGCACATATATATATATATATATATATGTGCATAGAGCATGTTGCGGGGACGGGTTTTCGTTTCACAAGTTACTATGAAGACATTTTGGTACTTTGGGGACTGTCCTTAAACTTTTCGTTATTCTACTGTTTACACTGAAGACATTTTACTGGATACAGCGAATATTATAGGGACTTTTTTGGCTGTATATACAGATGTCTTCAAAGTATGCACAATTTCGTTCCACAAGTTACAATGAAGACATTTTGTTACTTTGGGGACTGTCCTTAAACTTTTGTTATTCTACTGTTTACACTGAAGGCATTTTAGTGGATTCAGCGCATATTATAGGGACTTTTTTGGCTGTATATACAGATGTCTTCAAAGTAAATGTAATGCATATATATATATATATATATATATATATATGTGCACAGCACATGTTGCGGGGACGGTTTTTCGTTCCACAAGTTACTATGAAGACATTTTGTTACTTTGGGGACTGTCCACAAACTTTTCATTATCCTACTGTTTACACTGAAGAGATTTTACTGGATACAGAGCATATTATAGGGACTTTTTTGGCTGTTTATTCAGATGTCTTCAAAGTATGTGCAATGAATATATATATATATATATATATATATATATATATATATATATATATATATATGCACAGCGCATGTTGAGGGGACGGTTTTTCGTTTCACAGGTTACTATGAAGACAGTTTGATTCTTTGGAGACTGACCTCAAACTTTACATTAATCTACTATATACACTGAAGGCATTTTACTGGATACAGGGCATATTATAGGGACTTTTTTGGCTGTATATACAGATGTCTTCAAAGTATGCACAATGAATATATATATATATATATATATGCATTGCCCATATATTCATTGTGCATACTTTGAAGACATCTGTATATACAGCCAAAAAAGTCCCTATAAAATGCGCTGTGTCCAGTAAAATGTCTTCAGAGTAAACACTAGAATAACGAAAAGTTTAAGGACAGTCCCCAAAGTAACAAAATGTCTTCATAGTAACTTGTGGAACGAAAACCCGTCCCCGCAACATGTGCTGTGCACATATATATATATACAGCCAAAAAAGTCCCTATAAAATGCGCTGTGTCCAGTAAAATGTCTTCAGAGTAAACACTAGAATAACGAAAAGTTTAAGGACAGTCCCCAAAGTAACAAAATGTCTTCATAGTAACTTGTGGAACGAAAACCCGTCCCCGCAACATGTGCTGTGCACATATATATATATATATATATATATATATATATGCATTGCCCATACTTTGAAGACATCTGTATATACAGCCAAAAAAGTCCCTATAAAATGCGCTGTGTCCAGTAAAATGTCTTCAGAGTAAACACTAGAATAATGAAAAGTTTAAGGACAGTCCCCAAAGTAACAAAATGTCTTCATAGTAACTTGTGGAACGAAAACCCGTCCCCGCAATATGTGCTGTGCACATATATATATATATATATATATATATATATATGTATATATATATATATATATATATATATATATATATGCATTGCCCATACTTTGAAGACATCTGTATATACAGCCAAAAAAGTCCCTATAAAATGCGCTGTGTCCAGTAAAATGTCTTCTGTGTTAAATGTTTCTGTGTTAAATGTTTTTTTTTAATTACTTTTATTTTGCAAATTATAACGAATTACAAAGAAAAAATTAAAAATGGCTAAAACTAAATTTTGTGAAGAACTAAAGTTAAAAATAATAAACGATTTTTATGCTGGAATTAAGCAAAAGAGTATTTGTGAAAAATACTCGATGCATAAATCTATTATTTCAAAAATAATAAAGAAATATCGTGAAACTGGTACAGTAAAGACACAACATTTAGGCGGCAGGCCGCGCAAAACCACTCAAAGACAGGATCTTTTAATAGCAAGAGAGTTTAAAAAGTATCCAAAAATGCTTCCTCGAGAGGTTGTTAATAACCTTAAATTAAAAGTAAGCCAACGAACTGTTTCCCGACGAGCAAATGAGGCTGGTCTTGGCTGCTACCGTCCTGCAAAGAAACCTCTTATATCTGAAAAAAATCGATGTGCTCGTATTAATTTCGCTAGAGAGCACTTAAACTGGTCTAGACAGAAGTGGAATACGGTTCTTTTTTCAGATGAGTCGAAATATAATTTAAGAGGCCATGATGGCAGAACTTTTGTAAGACGACCCAAGGGAAAAAGACTAAACCCCAAGTATACAAACAAAACTGTTAAGTTTGGAGGTGGCAATATTATGGTATGGGGGTGCTTTTCGGGTCAAGGAATGGGACCAATTCATGTCGTTACGGACACTTTAACTGCAATCGGGTACAAAAGTATTTTGAACGATATCATGTTTCCATATGCAGAGGAAAACATGCCACTAGTCTGGAGGTTCCAACATGACAATGACCCAAAACACACCTCCAAGCTTGTAACTGAGTGGTTACAATCTAATGGAGTTAGTGTTTTGAAATGGCCAGCCCAATCACCAGATCTCAATCCCATAGAAAACCTATGGGAAATTGTAGATCGAAAAATAAGAACAAAAAACTACACGAACAAGGCTGGTCTCATAGCTGCAGTTACTTCGGAGTGGCAATTAATTCCTATAGAAACTATCAGCAGTTTAATTGACTCAATGCCGAGACGTTGTGAAGCTGTTTTGAAAAATAATGGTTACCCAACAAAATATTGAAACCAGCAAGTGTTCGCAGCTTTTAATTTTAATATTGTAAAAGTTTCCAATGTTATGCCAAATACATAAAAACTCTAGAATAACGAAAAGTTTAAGGACAGTCCCCAAAGTAACAAAATGTCTTCATAGTAACTTGTGGAACGAAAACCCGTCCCCGCAATATGTGCTGTGCACATATATATATATATATATATATATATATATATATGATAATATGGTATGGTTCAATTATGTATGGAACAAAATATAGGCCAAATGGCCGCAGCGACCTCGGCACCTCCCTCCATTCGATGGTCCAAATTTTCGATGACGCTGAGGCATAATTGAGATTCTATGCCGTAAATGTGCCGAATTATCTCTTCCTTTAGTTCTTGAATTGTTGCTGGCTTATCGACGTACACCTTTTCTTTCAAATAGCGCCAAAGAAAGAAGTCCAACGGTGGCAAATCACATGATCCTGGCGTCCAATTGACATCGCCACCACGTGAGATAACACGGCCATTGAATTTGTCGCGCAAAAGAGCCATTGTTTCGTTAGCTGTGTGGCAAGTGGCACCGTTCTGTTGAAACCACATATCGCCCAGGGTCATATCCTCAATTCCTGGCCACAATAAGTTCGTTATCATCTCGCCATAGGGAACTGGGCGAGCATGCACAGGTGTTTTCACAGACCTGGTTTGCTGAAATTTGCCCACAATTTTCCCGATTGTGGACACATTTGGTCGATTATGCTGACCAAAAAAAATCACGAAGTGCACGAAATGCATTTTGATTTGAACGCCCATTTTCATTATAAGCCTGAATAACTTTAACGCTTTGCTCGATTGTGTATCTTTCCATGGTTCAAATTGAGTTAGTCTGAAATTGAGAAATCTTGCCAACTTTGGAAAGTTTGTATCGATAAAGCTCTTTAAAGTTTATAAAATAAAATATTTGGTTTAAAAAATAGATAGGACTATTGTAAACCATAGTAAATAAAATATTATTTACGTGCAATATAAAGTTTCAAATAAATGTTCCGGCATTGATAAATTTTCGGTAAAAATTTTGGAAGCTACCAACTTCATACGTTTTGTCTGTGATGACTGCATGCAGTACATACATGATGTCGACATGGTATTAAGAGAAATTCAAGATGAGGTTCGCTTAAATAAACACAATTTGGTAGATAATAAGCATGAATTTGCAAAGTCACTTAAACAAAATGAATGTGAAATAAAGCAACTATTAGAGGCTATTGAAAAACGTTATGAACAAAGGATGAAAAAAATGGATGCAGTAAATAAATCCTGTAAAAAATATATGAATTAAAAAAACTAAATGATCACATAGAACAGTTTAAAAACAATAAGAAAGATATGTACAAATCAAGAGAAGAAAAAAAATATAACTATGTGTAACGAAATAAAAAATGTTATAAAAGAAACTGGAAAAAAAACAAATATGCGATATGCAGAAACTGTTAAAAAAAAATCAGTGATGCCATTTGTAAACAAACAGGTGCCTTTAATCCTAAAACAAGAAGAAAAACAAACAGTAGAAAAACCAGGGAAGAATTAAATAAAAAAGTAAATCCAGTTGATTTAAAAATAACCAGCGTAGAAAATAGAAGAAATGGATCGCTGGTTATTCAAAGTGAGAGCAGTGAAGAAAGAGAGAAAATAAAAAATGCAATAGAAAATAAATTAACTGAAGGATATGATATAAAGGTGCCCAACCCTATAGAATTGAAAATATAAATAACGGATATGACATTTAATCATGAAAACGAGGATCTAATTGAAAAATAAAAAAAAAATCCCAGTATATCCGATGCAAAATTGAAAATATATGAGAAATACGAAATTAAAAGAAATAATAAAACAATATACAATTTAAACTAAATGTAGATAATGAAACATATACAAAATTCATAGCAACTAGAAAAGTGAATATAGGTTGGGAGAAGTGTAGAGTGTTTGATGGCACAGTGGTAATACAATGCCTAAAATGCAGAGGTTCCAACCATTTAGCAAATGAATGTAGGAACCAGGAAATATGTCTAAGATGTCATGGTCAAGATAAAACAAAAGGGTGCAAGAACGAAGAACCTATAATGAGATGCATAAATTGTGTAAAAATGAACAGTAAACTTAATATGGAATTAGATGAAAATCATTTTACAAATAACAAAGACTGTCCAGTATACCAAAACAAGCTAAATTTAAAGATGAGAAGAATGGGTCTAGCAGTTTAGCAACCAAAAAATATACGTGCTCTATACACCAATGTGCAAGGACTAGTAAATAATTATAACCAATTGGAAATTATTGCGGCAACAGAACGTCCGGAGTTATTTATATATTCGGAAACGCATTTAATATAAAATATCGACGAGAAAGAGATCACGCTAGAAGGATGTGATCATATT
The DNA here is from genome assembly GCA_949748255.1 of Eustalomyia histrio. NCBI lineage: Eukaryota > Metazoa > Arthropoda > Insecta > Diptera > Anthomyiidae > Eustalomyia > Eustalomyia histrio. The sequence continues at coordinate 158,357,079 of OX456523.1, forward strand.
GTGTCGCTATCTACATCTACAAGAACTGGAGGAGTTGCGATATATTTTAAAAAACATTCGAACGTAACAAAATTAATTGAAATAACATTAGATGTAAAATATTGGATTTTAGTTTGTAGAGCCACATATGAAAACAACAACTTGATAATTGTTGCAATATACAGATAACCGAGCTACGGGGAGTTAGATTTTTATAATAGTTTAGAAGAAGTCCTAGAAAAAATTTGTGATCAAAATTGTGACATTTTAGTAGCTGGAGATTTTTTTATAGATTGGTCAAAAAATTCCTTATATAAAAATAAAATTTAATGTACACTAAATGTAGCCTAAGATAAATTATAAATGAATATACTCGAATAACAGAAAGTTCTAAAACTATAATATATTATGTGATAACAAATACTTATAATATATCAGTTAAAAATTGTACAAGAAATAAAATAGCGGTCCACGAAATGATAAATATTTTAATTGAAAATGAAAACACTGAACAAAGTAAAGCAGACAATTTTTAGAAAGAAATACTTTTGTATAACAAAGAGACTTTTAATGCAGAATTAAGTAATAATATGATGTATCATGAATATAAAGATATAAATGAAAATGTTTATTTATTTGACAATTGTTTTAAGGAGACTATTAAAAAATTTTCTAAAAAAATAATGATAAATAAGAAAAGTACTGTAAATAAATGGTTTAACGCTGAATTGCATTCAATGAAGAGAAAAAAGGTAATTAAATACCAAACGGCTAGATTAGAAAATACAAACCAAGCATGGGCAAATTACAAAACAATAAGAAATATTTATAAAGTAAAAAAAGAAAACGAAAAAATATCTGCATAAATAACAAAATTAACAATGCAAAAGATCAAAAGCAGATGTGGAGGGAGATCAAAAGTCTAGTTCTTAAAAATAATCAAAATGTGATAAAGTCTGTGATATTTAACAATGTAGAATATAAGGATAACAAAGAAATTGCTAGTCATTTCAATAATTATTTCGTAGATAGTATTAAATTAATAAGAGACTCAATCGATAATGTGCAATATGAAAATGAAGTAACTATGATAAATAACAATTTCAAATTCCGTGCAATAAACATTTTAGAACTTAAGAATATTATAGGAAAAATGAAAAATAAAACTGACTACATATGATAAAATATCCATTAAAATCATTATTCACAACTGGGGAAACACTATTAAAAATAATAAATAAATCTTTAGAAACAGGGGAGTTTCCTGAAAACTAGAAAGAGTCAATGGTTGTAATGTTGTGCGTTTGGGTTATTATCTAAGATCAGCAACCAGGTGCTAATGATCTTTCAATACGCTGATTTTCTTTAAAAGAAAAGCGTAAAGTCACTAAACGTTCAAATGAAACGCTGAGATGTACGAGTTAGTTGTATTATGATTTATTTTAAATCATGTGTGGGTTCATATACCCTTTCCTATTCCGTTTCATAACTCTTCTAATTCTTAGTCTATCCTACTTTTACTTAGTTTACAGTTATGCTACAATCCTATTGGTTGTAGCATATTGAGTTCATATCAGTACGATTGAGTGTATTGTGCATAACACATATGTTTCACATGTGCAATATGATGCGTTACACTCGATCGTACTTTACAATAATGTTTAGGTAGTGGTAGAATGAGTGGATACACTACACCCTCACCCTTAAGGTTAAAATAATAATTGTAATATTAATAATAATTATGATTAAATATATCAGTTCTGTATTTGTTACTTATTGTTCTAAAAATGCTTTAATTTTAATACTAAAATTTTCTTAATAAAATAAATGTTTTAGCATAGGAATTTACTTATTTTATATTTGGCATGTATGGTTTTAATAAGTTATTATGTATTTCCCTATGTAAACCATCTTGGTTTATTACTGAATTTACCCCTTTTCGTTGTATTATTTCAAATGGTCCCATGTAGGGTGCCATATGTTTCCTTCTATTTTCTACTTTGACTAACACTAAATCTCCTATTTCCAAATTTAGTTTTTTATGATATTTATTAGCATAGTCTAATGTTCGTTTTTCTTTAACCTTGACCGTCATTTCTTTTGCATTTTTTAATGCATATTGCAATCTGATACGTAGCTCATGAGCGTAATTGTCGTAGTCATAAAATATTGTTTTGTCATTTTTTATCGTGTCTGTAGGTAAACATGGTAATTTGCCATAAACAAGCTCATATGGTAAATAACCCGTGTCAACATGTGGTGTCGTATTATAAGCAAATGTAAAATATGAAATCCATTTGTCCCATTCATTGTCATTTACAAATGATAGTAAATATTCATTCAATGTTCTGTGATTTCGTTCAAGTGCACCTATAGTTTGGTGGTGATATGGTGAAGAAAATGTTTGTTTTATATTCATAAGATTACATATGTTAGTCATCAATTCGTTGCTAAATTCTGTTCCTCTGTCGGATTTTAAGATTTTAAAATGACCGTACTTGAGTATGAATTCTTCAACTAGTGTCTTAGCGGTGGTCGTAGCATCCTTCAACGCCATTGGATATGCCACTACAAATTTCGTTAGTTCACATTGCATGGTGAGAATATATCTCTTATCGTTTGATATTCTTAATGGGCCGACTGTGTCTATTCACACTACTTCAAATGCATTACATGGAGTGTCAGTTGTTGTTAATGGTTCTTTAGTATGTTTTGTTTGTTTATTTCTTGCGCACTTATCGCAGTTTGATATGAATTTCTTAACCATTTGGCTCATATTTTTCCAAATGTATCTTTGTTTTAATTTACTGATTGTTTTTCTTACACCTAGGTGTCCTCCGTGAGTTGAATTGTGGAATTCGTCTATCAGTTTATATTTAGTTATTATATCATCTATTTGTTGTGTAGCGTTATATATAATTATCTTCAATTTAGGTTCTTTACCATTGATATCTATGTTTTCATATGCTTTTTTAAATTCATCTTTATCGAAATACCGGAATATTTCGTCATTATTTGTAATTGCTAGCTCATGTATATTTTCCTAATACGTTCTTGATGCTAACTTCTTCAGATTCGACTCTAGTGTCGCTGAATTATCATTAGATCCTTTATCATTATTATTATTATTTGTTGTATGCTTCCTCAAATTCGAATCTTGATTCGTTGATTTATCGCAACACCGTACATATACATTATTATTTTCAATATTTATTTTTGTATTTTTAACGCTTTTATCTATATTAAATTTTAATTTCATCATATTCTTAACATCATTTATGGATATGCATTCCCATATTCTTAATTTTTCAAAATATCTGAATCTATTTGAATTCTTGATAGTGCGTCTGCATTTGTGTTCATTTTTCCTTTTTTGTATATTATTTCAAAATCGTAATCACATTAATCTAATCTTATTCTTGTCATTTTTGATGATGGGTTTTTATGTGAGAATAAAGATACTAGTGGTCTATGATCTGTAACGACTAAAAATTTTCTGCCATATAGATACGGTCTGAAAAAATTTATTCCCCAGTGTATTGCTAGGAGTTCTTTTTCTATTACGTGTTTGTTAAGATCATGCTTCTGCAGGGATTTGCTTGCGTATGATATGGGCAAATCTTGACCTTGTGACAAGATAGTTGTCAGAACGAATGGTTTTTCAAAATTTGGATATTGAAGTATAGGATGTTGAATAAGTTTCTCTTTCAATGTTTCAAATGCTTCTTGACAATTTGTATCCCATTTAAACTTAGCATTCTTTTTTAATAGAGCGTTTAGGCTATGCGCAATATCAGCAAAATTTTGTATGAATCTCCTGTAGTAGTTACAAAATGCTACGAAACGTCTTACATCGTCTACGTTTTTTGGTACCGGATATTCTTTAATAGATTTATGCTTTGCGGGGTCGGTTTTAACACCATCACGTGTAACTAAATGACCTAGATACACTACTTCTGGACATAGAAAGTTACATTTTTCTGCATTCAACTTTAAATTATACTTTTTCAATCTTTTAAAAAGGCGAACTAAATTCTCATTAAGATGTTTTAAGCTTCAATCGTAAATAATTATCTCGTCTCCATACAAAAATGCATCAGATTCCAAACCTGCTAATGCTATTGTTAACATCCTCTGGAAACTGTTGGAGGAAATTTTTAATCCAAATGGTAGCCTCTTAAACTGATAATGTCCATTTGATGTGGAAAATGCTGTAAGTGGTCGGGAGTCTTGATGGAGTCCTATCTGATGAAATGAACTAGTCATGTCTAACGTAGAAAACCATTTTGCACGTCCAAGTTTGTGAAGTATGTCCTCTAGCCGTGTTAGTGGAAACTTGTCATTTACAATTTTATCGTTCAGCTTTCTAAAATCTACTACTAGCCTCCATTTCTTTTTGTCTGCAACGTTTTTCCTTGGAACTAGTAATAAAGGTGCATTATATGGGCTTTTCGAATTTTCTATGATGTCATCTTTTAGCCTTTGTTCTATTTGATCTGTTACAATATTCGAATGAGCATGAGGTAGTCTATAGTTTTTTATGAAGACTGGTGTGTTGTCGGATGTTTCTATTCGTTGAGTATAAAAATTATTTGTCGATAGAGGTTCATCTTCCAAATGAAAAATTTCTTGATATTCTTTAAAAATATCATTTAGAGCTGCTTTTGCTTGATGATCGTTACAAGTTATTTTAATTTTTTCTTTGAGAGTTCTAAAACGTACGTCATCATATCGTGTTGTTTGTTTATGTTGGTATTTTAATATATCATAGTTTTCAAGTGGCTATGTGTCCAAATTTATATTATTTAAAATTACTTCGTTGTTGTTTGAGTTTAGAATTTTTATATGTGACATTCCGTTTTTAGGTACTATTGCATTACTTATAAAAACGCCTTGTGGTATTTCTTTGTTTATAATTAATGTGTCGGCGTCAAGTTACAATTTCACAGGGTGTATTATTTCAGTTCTTGCTGGTACTCTTACCGTAAGCGTGTGGAGTGGTTTAGAATGCATTGGCAATGTTATTGTGTTTTCTTCATCATTCAGTGTTAATGTAAATGTTTCGTAGTCTATTTTACATAGGAATCTTCTCAAAAAATCTTTACCGATTATTCCATCTGTTTCAATCGGAAATTTTTCGTTGACCAATTGGAGTTTATTTATGTACGTATTATTCCCTATTAGTAGTTTTAAATTTATGGTTCCCATAGAGTAAATTTCTTCTTCTGAAATACCCGTTAGCTCGCATCTTTCTCCTGGATAACATTCTTCATTTACTAATTGTTTTGTTACTTTGCACATTGAAATGTCTGCGCCTGTATCTACTAAAAATGTCATATTTTGGCCGTTGTGTTTGAGTACTATATAATTTGTATTGTAGCTTGATATTTTATATACTTTTATTTTTGGCTGTCTGAGATATGGGTTTATTCCGAGCCTTGGTAGTTTCCCTAGTCTTGTATCATGCGGACATGTTGCGAAGAGTTTCTGTAGTTGCCTCTGTAGTTATTGTTATTTCTATTGTTAAAATTATTGTTTCTGGAATTATGGTTGTTATTATTTCTGTTAAAGTTGTTGTTATTTCTATTAAAGTTGTTACTATTTCTGTTGAAATTTCTGTTATTTTGTGTGTTATATATATATATATATATATATATATATATATATATATGTGCACAGCACATATTGCGGGGACGGGTTTTCGTTCCACAAGTTACTATGAAGACATTTTGTTACTTTGGGGACTGTCCTTAAACTTTTCATTATTCTAGTGTTTACTCTGAAGACATTTTACTGGACACAGCGCATTTTATAGGGACTTTTTTGGCTGTATATACAGATGTCTTCAAAGTATGGGCAATGCATATATATACATATATATATATATATATATATATATATATATATATATATATATGTGCACAGCACATGTTGCGGGGACGGGTTTTCGTTCCACAAGTTACTATGAAGACATTTTGTTACTTTGGGGACTGTCCTTAAAGTTTTCGTTGTTCTACTGTTTACACTGAAGACATTTTACTGGATACAGCGCATATAATAGGGACTTTTTTGGCTGTATATACAGATGTCTTCAAAGTATGTGCAATATATATATATTTGCACAGCGCATGTTGCGGGGACGGTTTTTCGTTTCACAGGTTACTATGAAGACATTTTGATTCTTTGGAGACTGACCTCAAACTTTACATTAATCTACTATATATACTGAAGACATTTTACTGGATACAGCGCATATTATAGGGACTTTTTTGGCTGTATATACAGATGTCTTCAAAGTATGCATAATGAATATAAAGATATATATATATATATATTCATTATGCATACTTTAAAGACATCTGTATATACAGCCAAAAAAGTCCCTATAATATGCGCTGTATCCAGTCAACTGTCTTCAGTGTATATAGTAGATTAATGTAAAGTTTGAGGTCAGTCTCCAAAGAATCAAAATGTCTTCATAGTAACCTGTGAAACGAAAACCGTCCCCGCAACATGCGCTGTGCACATATATATATATATGTGCATGGCGCATGCTGCGGGGACGGGTTTTCGTTCCACAAGTTACTATGAAGACATTTTGTTACTTTGGGGACTGTCCGCAAACTTTTCATTATTCTACTGTTTACACTGAAACCATTTTACTGGATACAGCGCATATTATTGGGACTTTTTTGGCTGTATATACAGATGTCTTCAAAGTATATGTAATGCATATATATATATATATATATATATATATATATATATATATAAATACTAAATACATTATTATTTGTTTCATTTTTTACAATACATGGAAGAGCATTAAACAGTTTAAAACCTTTGTAGAAAAGTGTTTTGTGCATTTGCGTTGTCCGTTGAATTCGAAAATCATCTGCATTTCTTAGGCCATATGGTTGTATTCTCCGACATATTTTATTTGTTCGCATAGATATTCTGGGACATCTCCCTATTTCATTTTCTTGATAAAAATCATTGTGTTGAGTTCTAATCTTTGCTTAACGTTCATCCATTTAAGATTTCCTATCATTTCGTTGATATGTGTATAACGATTCTATTTTAAAATAATTCTTTTTTGAAATGTATTACAACACGTATATAATATTGTCGATCCAAATTCAAAATGTGGTTTAATTATTGTATTATACATATTTATTGCAGTAGTTTTTGATATTTTATTTCTTATTCTTTGGAAAAACACGGTTTTCTTACCAAAATTTTTACAAATATAGTCTATATGGTTCTTAAATTTCAATTCATTGTTTACTACAAAACCAAGATATTTTATATGCTTTACTTTTTCTATTATTTTGTCATTAATTTTGTTTAATTTGTCGGAATTCATATTTATTTCAATTATTTTAGTTTTACTTTCGTTCAGCTTAAGTTTGTTCATTTTCAACCAAGTAGTAGTTTTCTTTATGTCATGATCCATATATTCCCGACATTGTCCTTCATTATCTGCTTCCGTGTATATCAGAGTATCGTCTGCGTATAAAACCATTTCACATTTGTCCAGTACGTTTGGCATGTCATTTATGTATATAATGAAAAGCAGGGCACCCAAAATAGATCCTTGTGGAACACAGTTATCATTTCCTATTTCATCTGATAAAATATCGTTAACTTTTGTAATTTGTTTTCTATTTTTCAAGTAAGACTCAAACCATTTCAATTCCGTACCTTGTATTCCATACATATTAAGTTTTCGTACCATAATTTTTTGTCAATTGTTTCAAATACTTTTTTGAAGTCTAGGAATAAAGCCATTATTTTGTTATTTCTTTCTATATTTTTCCATCTACATATTAAATAATTTACAGTTGTTTCACATGAGTATTTTTTTACGGAAGCCTGATTGATACTTTAACAAAATAGCATTATCTTTAATATATTTTTCCAATTGTTCTTTTACCACTTTTTCTAAAATTTTCTCACAGTTTTTTTAAGTATTTACTGGCCCGAATTCTTCGCAATTATTTGTCTTGGCTACTTCTTCTATTGGTGTTACCATGTAGTGTATCCACTCATTCTACCACTACCTAAACATTATTGTGAAGTACGATCGAGTGTAACGCATCATATTGCACATGTGAAACATATGTGTTATGCACAATACACTCAATCGTACGGATATGAACTCAATATGCTACAACCAATAGGATTGTAGCATAACTGTAAAACTAAGTAAAAGTAGGATAGACTAAGAATTAGAAGAGTTATGAAACGGAATAGGAAAGGGTATATGAACCCACACATGATTTAAAATAAATCATATTACAACTAACTCGTACATCTCAGCGTTTCATTTGAACGTTTAGTGACTTTACGCTTTTCTTTTATAGAAAATCAGCGTATTGAAAGATCATTGCACCTGGTTGCTGATCTTAGATAAAAACCCAAACGCACAACATTACAACCATAGACTCTTTCCAGTTTTCAGGAAACTCCCCTGTTTCTAAAGATTTATTTATTATTTTTAATAGTGTTTCCCCAGTTGTGAATAATGATTTTAATGGATATTTTATCATATGTAGTCAGTTTTATTTTTCATTTTTCCTATAATATTCTAAAGTTCTAAAATGTTTATTGCACGGAATTTGAAATTGTTATTTATCATAGTTACTTCATTTTCATATTGCACATTATCGATTGAGTCTCTTATTAATTTAATACTATCTACGAAATAATTATTGAAATGACTAGCAATTTCTTTGTTATCCTTATATTCTAAATTGTTAAATATCACAGACTTTATCACATTTTGATTATTTTTAAGAACTAGACTTTTGATCTCCCTCCACATCTGCTTTTGATCTTTTGCATTGTTAATTTTGTTATTTATGCAGATATTTTTTCGTTTTCTTT
>OX456523.1:158366146-158477416 GCA_949748255.1 Eustalomyia histrio
AAAAACCCAAACGCACAACATTACAACCATAGACTCTTTCCAGTTTTCAGGAAACTCCCCTGTTTCTAAAGATTTATTTATTATTTTTAATAGTGTTTCCCCAGTTGTGAATAATGATTTTAATGGATATTTTATCATATGTAGTCAGTTTTATTTTTCATTTTTCCTATAATATTCTAAAGTTCTAAAATGTTTATTGCACGGAATTTGAAATTGTTATTTATCATAGTTACTTCATTTTCATATTGCACATTATCGATTGAGTCTCTTATTAATTTAATACTATCTACGAAATAATTATTGAAATGACTAGCAATTTCTTTGTTATCCTTATATTCTAAATTGTTAAATATCACAGACTTTATCACATTTTGATTATTTTTAAGAACTAGACTTTTGATCTCCCTCCACATCTGCTTTTGATCTTTTGCATTGTTAATTTTGTTATTTATGCAGATATTTTTTCGTTTTCTTTTTTTACTTTATAAATATTTCTTATTGTTTTGTAATTTGCCCATGCTTGGTTTGTATTTTCTAATCTAGCCGTTTGGTATTTAATTACCTTTTTTCTCTTCATTGAATGCAATTCAGCGTTAAACCATTTATTTACAGTACTTTTCTTATTTATCATTATTTTTTTAGAAAATTTTTTAATAGTCTCCTTAAAACAATTGTCAAATAAATATACATTTTCATTTATATCTTTATATTCATGATACATCATATTATTACTTAATTCTGCATTAAAAGTCTCTTTGTTATACAAAAGTATTTCTTTCTAAAAATTGTCTGCTTTACTTTGTTCAGTGTTTTCATTTTCAATTAAAATATTTATCATTTCGTGGACCGCTATTTTATTTGTTGTACAATTTTTAACTGATATATTATAAGTATTGTTATCACATAATATATTATAGTTTTAAAACTTTCTGCTATTCGAGTATATTCATTTATAATTTATCTTAGGCTACATTTAGTGTACATTAAATTTTATTTTATATAAGGAATTTTTTGACCATCTATAAAAAAATCTCAGCTACTAAAATGTCACAATTTTGATCACAAATTTTTTCTAGGACTTCTTCTAAACTATTATAAAAATCTAACTCCCCGTAGCTCGGTTATCTGTATATTGCAACAATTATCAAGTTGTTGTTTTCATATGTGGCTCTACAAACTAAAATCCAATATTTTACATCTAATGTTATTTCAATTAATTTTGTTACGTTCGAATGTTTTTTAAAATATATCGCAACTCCTCCAGTTCTTGTAGATGTAGATAGCGACACAATATGATCACATCCTTCTAGCGTGATCTCTTTCTCGTCGATATTTTATATTAAATGCGTTTCCGAATATATAAATAACTCCGGACGTTCTGTTGCCGCAATAATTTCCAATTGGTTATAATTATTTACTAGTCCTTGCACATTGGTGTATAGAGCACGTATATTTTTTGGTTGCTAAACTGCTAGACCCATTCTTCTCATCTTTAAATTTAGCTTGTTTTGGTATACTGGACAGTCTTTGTTATTTGTAAAATGATTTTCATCTAATTCCATATTAAGTTTACTGTTCATTTTTACACAATTTATGCATCTCATTATAGGTTCTTCGTTCTTGCACCCTTTTGTTTTATCTTGACCATGACATCTTAGACATATTTCCTGGTTCCTACATTCATTTGCTAAATGGTTGTAACCTCTGCTTTTTAGGCATTGTATTACCACTGTGCCATCAAACACTCTACACTTCTCCCAACCTATATTCACTTTTCTAGTTGCTATGAATTTTGTATATGTTTCATTATCTACATTTAGTTTAAATTGTATATTGTTTTATTATTTCTTTTAATTTCGTATTTCTCATATATTTTCAATTTTGCATCGGATATACTGGGATTTTTTTTTTAATTTTTCAATTAGATCCTCGTTTTCATGATTAAATGTCATCCGTTATTTTTATTTTCAATTGTATAGGGTTGGGCACCTTTATATCATATCCCTCAGTTAATTTATTTTCTATTGCATTTTTTATTTTCTCTCTTTCTTCACTGCTCTCACTTTGAATAACTACCGTTCCATTTCTTCTATTTTCTACGCTGGTAATTTTAAATCAACTGGATTTCGTTTTTATTTAATTCTTCCCTGGTTTTTTCTACTGTTTGTTTTTCTTTTGTTTTGAGGATTAAAGGCACCTGTTTGTTTACATCTGGCATCACTGATTTTTTAAACAGTTTCTGCATATGACATTTTTGTTTGTTTTTTCCAGTTTCTTTTATAATATTTTTTATTTCGTTACACATAGTTATATTTTTTTCTTCTCTTGATTTGCACATATTTTTGTTATTGTTTTTAAACTGTGATCATGTATTTTTTTTTATTTCTGCCTTATTTTCTTTACAGGATTTATTTACTGCATCCATTTTTTTCATCCTTTGTTCATCACGTTTTTCAATAGCCTCTAATAATTGCTTTATTTCACATTCATTTAATATATATATATACATATATCTATATATGTGCACGGCGCATGTTGCGGGGACGGGTTTTCGTTCCACAAGTTACTATGAAGACATTTTGTTACTTTGGGGACTGTCCTTAAACTTTTCGTTGTTCTACTGTTTACACTGAAGACATTTTACTGGATACAGCGCATATAATAGAGACTTTTTTGGCTGTATATACAGATGTCTTCAAAGTATGTGAAATGCATATATATATATATATATATATATTCATTTTGCATATATGCATTGCCCATACTTTGAAGACATCTGTATATACAGCCAAAAAAGTCCCTATAAAATGCGATGTGTCCAGTAAAATGTCTTCAGTGTAAACAGTAGAATAACGAAAAGTTTAAGGACAGTCCCCAAAGTAACAAAATGTCTTCATAGCAACTTGTGGAACGAAAACGCGTCCCCGCAACATGTGCTGTGCACATATATATATAGGTACTTTTTTGGCTGTATATACAGATGTCTTCAAAGTATGGGCAATGCATATATATATATATATATATATATTCATTGCGCATACTTTGAAGACATCTGCATATACAGCCAAAAAAGACCTTATAATATGCGCTGTATCCAGTGAAATGTCTTCAGTGTAAACAGTAGAATAAAGAAAAGTTTAAGGACAGTCCCCAAAGTAACAAAATGTCTTCATAGTAACTTGTGGAACGAAAACCCGTCCCCGGAACATGTGCTGTGCACATATATATATATATATATATATATATATATATATATATATATATATATAATATATATATATATATATATATATATATATATATATATATATATATATATATATATATATAAATATATATATGTATTCATTTTGCATACTTTGAAGACATCTGTATATACAGCCAAAAAAGTCCCTCTAATATGCGCCGTATCCAGTAAAATGTCTTCAGTGTAAACAGTAGAATAATTAAAAGTTTGAGGACGGTCCCCAAAGTACCAAAATATCTTCATAGTAACTTGTGGAACGAAAACCCGTAAACCCGTCCCCGCAAAATGCTCTGTGCACATATATATATATATATGTGAAATGCATACGTATATATATATATATATATATATATATATATATATATATATATATGCATTGCCCATACTTTGAAGACATCTGTATATACAGCCAAAAATGTCCCTATAAAATGCGCTGTGTCCAGTAAAATGTCTTCAAAGTAAACACTAAAATAACGAAAAGTTTAAGGACAGTCCCCAAAGTAACAAAATGTCTTCATAGTAACTTGTGGAACGAAAACCCGTCCCCGCAACATGCGCCATGCACATATATATATATATATATATATTCATTGCCCATACTTTGAAGACATCTGTATATACAGCCAAAAAAGTCCCTATAATATACGCTGTATCCAGTAAAATGTCTTCAGTGTATATAGTAGATTAATGTAAAGTTTGAGGTCAGTCTCCAAAGAATCAAAATGTCTTCATAGTAACCTGTGAAACGAAAAACCGTCCCCGCAAGAATCAAAATGTCTTCATAGTAACCTGTGAAACGAAAAACCGTCCCCGCAACATGCGCTATGCACATATATATATATATATATATATATATATATATATATTCATTGCACATACTTTGAAGACATCTGTATATACAGCCAAAAAAGTCCCCATAATATGAGCTGTATCAAGTAAAATGTCTTCAGTGTAAACAGTAGAATAATGAAAAGTTTGTGGACAGTCCCCAAAGTAACAAAATGTCTTCATAGTAACTTGTGGAACGAAAACCCGTCCCCGCAGCATGCGCCATGCACATATATATATATATATATATATATATATATATATATATATATATATGCATAGCGCATGTTGTGCGGACGGGTTTTCGTTCCACAAGTTAATATGAAGACATTTTGTTACTTTGGGGACTGTCCTTAAACTTTTCGTTATTCTAGTGTTTACTCTGAAGACATTTTACTGGACACACCGCATTTTATAGGGACTTTTTTGGCTGTATATACAGATGTCTTCAAAGTATGGGCAATGCATATATATATATATATTCATTGTGCATACTTTGAAGACATCTGTATATACAGCCAAAAAAGTCCCTATAATATGCGCTGTATCCAGTAAACTGTCTTTAGTGTATACAGTAGATTAATTAAAAGTTTAAGGACGGTCCTCAAAGTAACAAAATGTCTTCATAGTAACTTGTGGAACGAAAAACCGTCCCCGCAACATGAGCTGTGCACATATATATATATATATGTATAAGGGCGGGTCGATTTGTAGGGAGTGAAAAAATTCACCAATTTCCCTATGATTTCTGTATTCTATGGGTTATTCCATGAAAATTTGCCGAAGGAACCATACCTCTATCGTTAAAATCGAGTCCCCTACTTTTTGTTGGTAGATTTTTTCCCAAATTGACGTTCGTATGAAATATTACCTACACGTTAACATCCATAACTCAAAAACTATCGATCGGGTTTAATCGCCAGTAGGCGCGTTGGAAAGGTGAGCTCATTTTGATAAGTTTACAAAAAAATCTCCAACATTGTTCCATTTTTGTCCACATTTTGGAGCCTTTTTCCATTTTTTACATGATTTTGTCCAAGAATATTACTTTCATGGCCATTTTTTTGGCTCAATCCATTATATAATTCAGTTTACAATTCAAAACGAAGAGTTTAAGCCCAAATTTATCGAATTCGGTTGATTAATTCATGCGATATTGCTAAAACAAAATAACACATAAAACCAACTTTTTGATTTTTTTCCCTTTTTATTTTTTTTTCTACAAAAATTCAAATTAAGAGATAATAAAGTATCTATCAACCTATTATCAAAAAAAAATATTCAATTTGAGTGTAGTAAAAGACAAAATGTGAAAAAAAACATTATTTTTTCTGAAAGTCTTGTTTGCTTTCAAGTCTGGGTGTTTTCGTACGGCTCTCTAATGTCGTCGCCATAGCGCCTTCTACATTCTTTCCTGCAACTCGTTTAGCAGTGGCAGCCAGCAATTGGACATGTCTTTCCGTTCCTTGAATGTGTAAAGGAATTTGTGGATCATCGATGGCACTTCGTAATTTAAATATTCCTCCAAATGTTCATACGAATAACTTTGCGTAAACGGTGGTTCGAATAAAATGGTATCGTCATTTAAATCAATCATATTTGTATATTCCGTACAATTAAAGTTTATAAGAGATTTTTTATAAACTCTAAGTTCCGTTGGGTCGACAATATCTCTTCGGTTATGTAAAATCTTCTTTATAGCAATGTTTCGTTTTTCCATTCTATCATCAAACAACATAGATAGCAAGATATTTTCTGAGTGTGCAAAATATGGATTATCTTGAATTACTGTATTTACAACTCCAAGTAAATTCCGTGGTAAAAATCGTGTCCAAGTAATAAATTTAAAAAGTAATGTACTACCGTATGCGGCAGAGCTATAATACTTAACATTGAAATACATTGGCGTGTATACTTTTATTATATAGTTAGCCAGAATTTTTAAATTTTCAGTTGGATTATTAGTTGTCACATACAACCGTAATAATCTATTGGCTTTGGTCAGCCAACGAGAATGTGCAATTGGCCCTGGTTTTATGTGAGATAAATCCGCAGGAACCACACCATTAGAAATTGCATTGGCCATTAACATCAAGTACCTCGAATCAGTAGATAATTCTTCTGGATTTAAATCACCAGGAGGCATATTTTCCAAAGCGATTTCCTCAAAATCGGTTACCACCTGAAAAGAAAACATAAAAGCTAAAATATAGCTTTTAGAATAAAAAATGGTAAAGAATTAGCTATAAAAATTACATACCGGAAGATTTTCACAATCAGCAATTTTTGAGCTCAACTTTCCGGTAGTTGATCGTGGTCCAGTGGTGGTTGATTTGTCTAAAGTGTCAAACAAATGTCTAAACGGAAGCTCGTTAAAGTGCAGAAGACACACAAACCAGTGCAGTGGTCTCTTTAACTGTTTTTCGAATAGTCGCAAAATTCCACCGTGTACGCCAGTATTTGTTGGTTCACCATCAGCGCATATGGCAATTAATGAATCGAGAGACAATTGTTTTTCTTGGAAGAATTCGATCAATTTCACTTTCTAGTTTTGTGTAGCCTATCAATTGAGAATTTGGTTCCCTCAAAACAACTAGATGATGTTCTTTAACCATCCTTGGATGCAACTTCTCATCAATTTTTTCTACAGTTAGAGCATCATTTTTCCTGCCGTCGAATGAAAATGATATCAAATTCGAGCCATCATACCGCTTACGAAGTGCGTCTTGTCTCCATTTTTCTCTTTCTCTACGAAGTTTACTTTTATCCATGATGACAAGATTGCCATGAGAATCTTTTACGCCCAGGTCTTCCATCAGAGCTGTTGCCAATGCTGATCCCATTCTATCATGCACACCAAATCTGTCACACATCATTGCATAGTTTTTAGTATTGTATCTGGGAGTGTATGTTTGTGGTGGTAGAACTAATTCTGAACCTCCTCTCACATCAACTTCCATTTCGTCATAATGTGGTTCGTATGTAGGATCGTTGCTCACTGGGATTGTTGGTATAGTCGTTGCTATCGTCTCTTCACTTCCACTATCGTGTTCCGGTATCGTTTGTATTCTGTCATTATATTGATCGCGCATGAAATCTTTTAAGTTTTCTGGGATAGATCCACATGAGCAGTCGTTTTCTTTCAAGTTGCATTTACATTTTCCAATGTTGAATAATTGGTTTGTTGATTCTACGAATTTTTTGAATTCTGTTGCGCGTTTTACTCGTTGTTTATCTGCATTACTATATGCGTCAAGCAAATTATTCAATTTTCTAATGATGCTACCTTTGAGTATAAGTTCAATATTAAGTTGATTCCAAATTTCTAACAATCTGTCTGCTACTTGGGGAGTAAATCTTTTATACGAAAACATTTTGCTTTGGGCTTTTGAACGTTCGGCCAAGAAAAAATAGTACTTCAATATATCTCGTTTAGTTGACAGATTAATATCAGGTAATTCACAGCCCACGCCAAAAGAAAAAACATCATGAGAGACCAAATGTTGCAAACTACTGCGTTGGGTATCTGTTGGATTTTGCGATGAACCAGGCTCTGAATCCATTTTTTAAACCGTCACTAAAAGAATTATATATGTTTTTCATAGAATAATAATATAACTATTAACTATAATAGTTAGCAATGTTTTTACACTTACCTTTAAATCTTTTCTAAATTTCAAAATAGTTTGATTATTTGTTAGTTATTTCAAGTAACACTTCACTGAAATGACGCTCAAACAAAACTAGCATACACTGGAATACCCACCCCGCCAACTACAGCTGATTGTTTCGTCCAATTAGAATTGCTGTGTATTTGTTGTTGTCAAAATGACGTCAGCGAAGAATTATTCTTTATAAATCGTATGCAAACCCAAAAAAGAGAGCAAAAATAAAAAGGGAAAAAAATCAAAAAGTTGGTTTTATGTGTTATTTTGTTTTAGCAATATCGCATGAATTAATCAACCGAATTCGATAAATTTGGGCTTAAACTCTTCGTTTTGAATTGTAAATTGAATTAAATAATGGATTGAGCCAAAAAAATGGCCATGAAAGTAATATTCTTGGACAAAATCATGAAAAAAATGGAAAAAGGCTCCAAAATTTGGACAAAAATGCCCGTAACTTTTGAACCGTTGGACCAATGTTAATCGCGCCTACTGGCGATTAAACCCGATCGATAGTTTTTGAGTTATGGATGTTAACGTGTAGGTAATATTTCATACGAACGTCAATTTGGGAAAAAATCTACCAACAAAAAGTAGGGGACTCGATTTTAAGGATAGAGGTATGGTTCCTTCGGCAAATTTTCATGGAATAACCCATATAATACGGAAATCATAGGGAAATTGTCGAAAAATAAATCGACCCGCCCTAATATATATATATATATGTGCACGGCGCGTTTTGCGGGGACGGTTTTTCGTTGCACAAGTTACTATGAAGACATTTTGTTACTTTGGAGACTGTCCTTAAACTTTTCGTTATTCTACTGTTTACACTGAAGACATTTTACTGGATACAGCGCATATTATAGGGACTTTTTTGACTGTATATACAGATGTCTTCAAAGTATGGGCAATGCATATATATATATATATATATATATATATATATATATATATATATATATATATATAATATGCGCTGTATCCAGTAAAATGTCTTCAGTGTATATAGTAGATTAATGTAAAGTTTGAGGTCAGTCTCCAAAGAATCAAAATGTCTTCATAGTAACCTGTGCAACGAAAAACCGTCCCCGCAACATGCGCCGTGAACTTATATATATATATATGTATATATATTTATATATGTGCAAAGTGCATGTTGCGGGGACGGTTTTTCGTTTCACAGGTTACTATGAAGACATTTTGATTCTTTGGAGACTGACCTCAAACATTACATTAATCTACTATATACACTGAAGACATTTTACTGGATACAGCGCATATTATAGGGACTTTTTTGGCTGTATATACAGATGTCTTCAAAGTATGGGCAATGAATATATATATATATATATATATATATATATATATATATATTAGGGCGGGTTAATTTTTTTTTATTAAGCGTATAGCAAAAACGTAATCTATAGGTGATTCTGAGAAATTTTTCTCAAGAGACCATAGCTCTAAGTCGGATTTGGAGCCCCCCAAAATTTCAAGATATCTATTTTCCATATATACATAGAATAATTTAATTAAATTCGTCATAAAATCGGATAGAATTATAGTAGATTTCTCAATCTGTGCTTGTTTGAAAGGTATTTTTATTATCTTTCAGAATCTGTAATGAACTTTTAACTAATAAATTCTGAATTTTCTTCGATTTTTTTTGCAGATTATGAAAGTTCAGATAATTTCCAACAACTTTTATTACGATCAATTTTTTTGGTTTTCGAACTCTTTTTTGTAGGAAAATCGATCTGAAAAAATCAACATTTTCAAGGTTTCAACAAAAAACACTATTTATACATTTTTTATTCAATTTAATTTTAAATATTATTCTCGACCTATAATTTAATGTTTTAACGTGGTAATATTATTTTTTAAGGCCCTTACTTTCCATTCGAGAAGTTTTCTTACGACTTTCTAATGTCACTGCCATAACTCCTTCACGATTCTTTTCGTTTTGAAACACTCGTTAATAATTGTACATTTCTTTCTGTTCCTTGTATGTGCATTGGTGGTTCATCGAAATCTTAGTATTCTACCAAGTGATCATATGGAATCTGTCGAGTAAATGCTGTTTGAAATAATATATCTTCGTTATTCATATCAATCATATTGACAAAATCGGTAGTATCGAAATTTAAGATATATTTTTTGTAAACTCTGACTTTAGTTGGATCGTACAATTTTTCTCGATAGTGTAAAATCTTTTTGATAGGTCTATCCCGTATTGCTTTTCGATCATCAATAACATTGTTTATAAGATATTTTCTTGATGTGCGTAATATGAGTTGTTTTGAATAACACCATCTACAATATTACGAAAGTTTGGTTGTAAGTATCGTTTCCAACGTATAAATTTTAATAAAAGTGCACTGCCGTACACAACAGAGTTATAAAACTTCACATTGAAGTACATTGGCACATAGACTGTAATAATATAAACTGCGAAAGTTTTTAAATTGGTCGATGTATTAGTTGTTACATATAATCGTAGTAATTTACTTCCTTTGGTTATTCAACGAGAATGTGGAATTGGTCCTGGTTTAATGTTAGCTAAATCAACTGGAACAATACCATTCAAAATTGCTTTAGCTATTTGATATAAATATTTAACATCTGTTGATAGTTCGAGCTCATGTTCATGATCCATAATTGCAGGCATATTCTCCAGTGGTATTGGATCAAAATCAGCTACTACCTGAAAAATGAAATGTATAGATCAATTAAAATGCAATTATTTTATTTTAACTTTATTCCAATCGAAAAAGTAAAATAATGACAATAAATAATGATAATAAATGATGATATTAAATAAAATAAAGTGTTGCATACCTGCAATTTCTCACATTCTTGAGTAGCTTTGAATAACTTTCCACTTGCTGCTCGTGGTCCACTGGTGACAGTTTTGTCCAATGCTTCATATAAATGACGAAATGGCAGTTCATTGAAATGAAGCAGACATATAAACCAGTGAATTGGTCTATTTAACTGTTTTTCAAATAATCGTAAAACACCATTTTCTGTTCCAGTGTTTACTGGCTCACCATCACTGCATATGCCAATTAATTGATCAACTGTTAATGTTTTATTGTTGAAAAATTCATTCAGTTTTCTGTGTTTGGTTTTTGCATCTTCTTGACTACCCAAATTTACATATCCAAGTAACTCATTGTAGGGCTCTTTCAGAACAACTAAATGCGGTTCTTTCGCCATAGTGGTATGAAATTTGTCATTAATTTTCTCTGTAGTTAATGAGTCATCTTTTCTACCATCGAAAGAGAATGCAGTTATGGAAGAATTTGTATGTCGTGTACGAAGCACTGCATCTCTAGATTTAACTTTTTCTCTAGCCACTTTTGATTTATCCATAATAACAAGATTACCATGAACATCTCTAAAATTTATATCTTCGAATAAAGCTGTTGCTAAACATGAAGCGACTATCTGAAACACCGAATCTATCACACATCATAGCAAAATTTAAGGCATCGTATCTTTGAGTATAATGACCTCGTCTCATTTGAAAAGTTGCTTCTGGAACTTCTGTTATTGCTTCATTTTCATCTTCATCCATGTGTAATTCAGATGGTTCCTAACTTGGATCATCAGTAACAGTTGTAAGTGTTGGTATTGTTGCAGCTACTTTTTCAACGTCTTCCGTATATTGTGAATTTTCTATCATTATGCTGGTCCATCATAAATTCTTTTAGATGTTCTGGAATCAATTCACACGAGCATTCTGTTGTTTTTAATTTGCAATTACATTTGTCAATATAAAATAATTCGTTTATTGAATCAACAAATGCTTTACAATCAACTCTTTTATTTCTATGTTGTAGATGTTTCAGGTATTTATCAAGCAAACCAGTTAATTTTTTTAACACCCTTTCTATTAATAATTTCAATATTTAATTTGAATCAATTTATCTGTTACGTGAGGAGTAAAACTTTTATACGAGAACATTTTGTTTTAAAATTTAGCACTATCACTTAAAAAAAATAATATTTTAAAATGTCACATTTAGTAGGCAAATTAAGATCATTTAAATCACTTGATAAACCAAAAACAACAATATCTTGATGAGGCATGTTAGTCAATCTAGAGTCAAAACTTGTTGATGTTGTTGCTTCCATTTGCGAAGACACCGCAGACGATGTTGATGGTTCTCGATTATCCATAATAACTTTGATATTATCACTGCACTCTTTGATTGTGTCACACTAAATTTAAAAATAAAAAAATATTGGTATTGTGATAACAGAGTTTTTATTTAAGTATTTTGGCAAACTGCGTGCAATGCGCACGATGAACGATTAAGGAAGAAGGAAAAGCAAGCTTGGCAACGTTTAGTGTTGGTAAACGTCATTATTTTGTAACGTCATTATTCAGTGTTACAAAGTTGTTCAATTGAACAATGCTGCCAGGTATCAATACAGATTCTGAAAGGTGATAAAAATACCTTTCGAACAAGCCTAGATTGAGAAATCTACTATAATTCTATCCGATTTTGTGACGAATTTAATTAAATTGTTCTATGTATATATGGAAAAATTTCTATTTTGAAATTTTGGGGGGCTCCAAATCCGACTTAGAGCTATGGTCTCTTGAGCAAAATTTCTCAGAATCACCTATAGATTACGTGTTTGCTATACGCTTCATCAAAAAAAATCGTTCCATACAATTTGACCCGCCCTAATTATCATATATATATATATATATATATATATATATATATATATATACTAACGGGCAAAGCGCGCTACGTTGTTAGCGTAGAAAATGGAGTTCCCAGATAATTACCCGTAGCCCCCAATTTTTACCATGCCCCAGACTAAAATTCTGAGATGTACCTCAATAATAAGTTAGCCAATACTCCAAGTAACACATATTTCAAATTTCAGGTTTTTCCCTCATTTTTACCATGTACCTGGTTAAAATTCTAAAATATAGCTGATCAGTGAGTTAGCGCATACTCCAGTTCACATATTTAAAATTTCATGTTTCTGTCTATATCGGTGTGGGCAGCCCGTTAAGGAGGAGACTGTTCACCTTTTTGACTCTCCCTGTACACATTTCCAAAAATCCAACCTAGGTGAATAGCTACACTGCGTCAAGGGTGAGAATTTTTCACTTTTCTGCCCCTCCCCGTTGACTTTTCCAAAAATTACGTCTTAACTGTTATCTACACTGGGAATCAATAGAAATTTCTTTACACAAATTTTGACAACTGGAAGATTCTAGTGTCGTAATAAACTGGAAATAACTAGAATACCTGATTACTCATATAAATACTGGTTCTCAGTGACGCAGTAGTTCAGTTTATAAGTAAAACGCAAAGTGTGAAGAACTAAAGTGTGGCTAACGTTTAGTCTATCTAAACCGTGTAAATAAAGTGTGCTGTTAAAGTGTATTTCTGTAATTTAAGTGACGGTTATAAATAAATAGAGCTATAATTAATTTCAAACAGTGTTTATTATTTGCAATATAGAAAGAACTCGATTTATTTAAAAAGGTAAATAAATCAACGATTTTATAAAGGGTAAAATCGTAACAATTGGTGTCAGAAGTGGGATTGCAAAATAATAAGCAGTCATGAAATTGGAGGAGCTTAAAGTGGAACAGCTCAAGAAGGAATTGAGCAAATTGGCGCTACCGACAGCAGGAAATAAAGTCGAATTTCAAAAGAGGCTCATAGAGGAATTTGAGCGGCGTAACATTGACATTGCAACTTACGAATTTGATGATAAAGAAGCAATGGAGGTTAGTACTCGTAAAACTGAAGGTAATATGGAGTTAAACACAATGTTGGCTGCTATGATGCAAAAGATGGAAGACAACAAAAAACTGCTAGAAACTTCAAGAACAGACAACATGAAAATGTTAGAAGCTTCTAGAGCAGAAAATGAGAAACTGTTCGAAACGTCTAGAGCAGACACCATGAAAATGTTAGAAGCTTCGAGAGCAGACAACGAGAAACTTTTAGCTAAGATGGAAACGAAACTGCTAGAAACATCGAGAGTAGACAACGAGAAGTTGTTAGCTAAGGTGGAAGAAAAGCTTCAAGAATCTTCTAGAGCCACTAACGAGAAAATGGATAGATTTGACAAGAAGTTGTCCGACTTAGAGACTGGCGTGGAAATACAAGCCAAAGATGTTGAGAGAAAAATACAAAATCTAGAAAATAAAGTAAATAATCTCCAATGTCAAGAGGGTGCAGTAAGAATTATTTAGGAAAGTTCTGGTAGAGCAAAGGCCCCTACTTTTGACGGCAGCGTACCATTTAATGTTTTCAAGTTCCAGTTCGAGACAGTTGCTGCCAGGAATATGTGGAACATCGAAGAAAAAGCTATAGAGTTGATTCTGGCTTTAAAAGGAAACGCTGCAGAAATTCTAGAAAGTGTGCCAATTACCTGCAGAAATAACTATGACGACATAATGGTGGCATTGCAGCGAAAGTATGGTGGCGAACACAAAAAAGAAATTTACCGAATGGAACTTAGAGGTAGACTTCAGAAAGCAAATGAGTCCTTGCAAGATTTTGCAACAGAAATTGAACGGTTGGTGCAGCTGACTTATCCAGGTGAAAATCATCCATTCTTAGATCAGTTTAAAATTGAAGCATTTGTGAATGGAATTCGGGATTCTGATGTAAGACATGCGGTGTGTGCTACGCAGAAATCGACTTTTGCTGAAACTGTCTCATTCGCGCTGGCCCAAGAGACTGCGAAGGTGATTTCCAAGCCACAAATATTTAAGGTGCGTAACATTGAAGTAACTGCTGAAAAAGAGATAAGCACCAAGTTAACAGAGTTGACAGAGGCAGTTATGAAGGCATTAAGTGAAAAGCGCAGCAAACCAAAGGACAAATGCTACAACTGCGGTAAAGTGGGACACTTTCAGCGAAACTGCAAAGCACCCAGAAAAAGCCTCAGAGCCGATCAGCAATCACCTCAAGAGTCACCGTTAAACTAAAAAGAGCTAGCACTACGGGGCATGAGCTAGCTCCCACAACCGATGGCCCCACAATCTCCATATCAATAGCACAGCAGGGGAAAAGCAATTTTACTGCTTATGGGTGCATCAATGGACAAAAGCACATTTTAACCATAGATACAGGAGCATCACAGTCCATCATCAGGCCCGATATAATTAGAAAGCCAGTTGAACCATTGCAAGGGGTAAGTTTGCGAACGGCTACTGGAGAGCAGGCTTCTGTCTATGGTAAGGTTAATGTGAAACTTACAATTGCCAACATAAGCGTCAGTCACGTATTTATTGTTGCCGATATTGTGGACGAAGTAATTATTGGTGCAGATTTTATGATTTGTCACGGCATTAACCTGCATATGGGGCAAAAAGTTATGATTTGGCAGAATGTTGAAATACCCCTTTGTGTTGGATATGAACGCGAGGATCAGGTAAGAAAGCTAGTTACCATCAGCGACCAAAAACTACCAGCACGGGCAGAAACTTTAGTATGGGTGCGTATGGAGGGAGATTGTGAGGACAGCAGCTTGTGGGTGGTAGAACCATCAGAAATAAAAAGTGACCTTATAACAGCGAAAGCCCTCGTAAAAACCATCAAAGACAAAAGAGTTCCTCTAAGAATACTGAACCTATCAAATTCTGAAAAAGTTGTACGAGCGAACTCTGAAATAGCCAAATGTACTGCGCCAGAAGCAATAGTCAGTTGCGAAAAGAACTTGGAACCATCCAGTGCGTCCGTTAAAGATCGAGAGATGCTGGCAGAATACGTGGAAAAATGGGTAAGAGAACTGGCGCCGCCTGATAGAAATAAAGCCAAACAGCTAATCAGGAAATACGGCTCTGTCTTCGCCATGAAAACCCAAAGTCAAGGAAGAACGGCAATTGTGAAACACCGAATAAATACTGGTGAAGCAAGACCAATAAAGCAGGCGCCCAGAAGTATTCCTCTAGCAAAACGAAATGAAGTAAAGGAGTTAGTCAACGAAATGGAGCGTAGTGGAGTAATTGAACCATCTTCTAGCCCATGGAGCTCGCCTATAGTTTTAGTTAAGAAAAAAGATGGCAGCACCCGATTCTGTGTTGATTACAGAAAACTAAACGATATCACCAAGAAGGACAGCTATCCACTACCGAGAATTGACGACACTCTAGACACGCCAGCAGGAACCAAATGGTTCTCCACATTGGACTTGCAAAGTGGTTACTGGCAAGTAGAAATTTGTGAGCAAGACAAGGAGAAAACTGCCTTTAGCACAGGTGACGGATTATGGCAGTTTAATGTGATGCCCTTTGGACTCTGCAATGCTCCAGCAACATTCGAGCGGTTAATGGAAAATGTGCTGAAAGGACTCCACTGGAAAACTTGCCTAGTGTACCTTGATGACATAATTGTCATGGGGAAAACTTTCGATGAACACCTGAAGAACTTAGCAGAAGTTTTAAGGCGAATAACTGCGGCTGGACTCAAGCTTAGCGCAAAGAAATGTACACTGTTCCAGAGGGAAGTCAAGTATTTAGGGCACCGCGTAACTGCAGAGGGTATATCAACCGATGAAGATTAGATTCGGGCTGTAAAAGATTGGCCTCGCCCGAAAAATCTGCACGAGTTGCGCAGCTTTCTAGGTCTCTGCACATACTACCGACGATTTGTACCAAATTTCGCCAGTGTGGCTGTGAGTCTACATGAGCTGACTAAGAAGGCGCGACCATTTCATTGGGGTGAAGCCCAAGAACAAGCATTCCTAAGGCTCAAGGAGTTATTATGCACGGCACCGCTTCTTGGATATCCTGTGGCCGGGGAAAAATTTGTGCTAGATAGCGATGCAAGCGGGCACGGAATAGGAGGTGTGCTTTCGCAGGTGATAAATGGCACCGAAAAAGTCAGGCTATTACAGTCGAGTACTTTCGAAACCCGAAAGGAATTACTGCGTAACACGGCGGGAACTCTTGGCGGCGGTAGAATGTGTAAAGCACTACCACAAGTATCTGTACGGTCAGCACTTTCAACTAAGAACCGATCATTCTGCACTAAGGTGGCTGCTGCAATTTAAACAACCAGAAGGGCAGCTAGCTCGTTGGATTGAACGACTTCAAAGCTATGATTTCAGCATCGAGCACAGGAAAGGCATAAAACATTGCAATGCGGACGCCCTTTCAAGACGCCCCTGTAATTTAGAGTGCAAACATTGTTCGAGGGCTGAAGGAAAAGAGTGCATCGTTGATATAAGACTAACGCATATTGAGTCAAGTGAATCCTGGTCAGCGGCGCAACAAAATGACCCCATACTGTCAAAAATTATGTCAGCCAAAGCAGAGGACAGAAGGCCTACCCGTGAACAAATATCAGCTGAAAGTCCGCTAATGAAGGCGTATTGGGCCCAGTGGAACAGTCTACGGGTAATTAATCACTGCTTATACCGTATATGGGAAAGTGTGGACGGCAAAACTGAGACAAAGCTAATTGTGGTGCCGTCAAGCAAAATAGAGGAAGTGTTAAAAGAGTTCCATGACGGTCCCAGTGGAGGACATCTCGGTGTCACGAAAACCCTAGAGAAGTTAAAATAACGATTCTACTGGGTCGGCTGCCAGCAAGCTGTGAGCGACTGGATAGCAAATTGCGCGCAATGCATAGCAGCTAAAGGACCAGTAAGAAGAAGTCGTGGGCAACTTCAACAATACAACTCGGGTGCCCCATTTGAGAGGATAGCAATGGATGTGGCAGGCCCTTTCCCTGTCAGTGATTCCGGAAACCGTTACATTCTTGTGGTGATCGACTATTTCAATAAATGGCCTGAGGTATACGCTATACCGAACCAAGAAGCCAGAACGGTAATAAGCGCATTTATGAACAACTGGGTGTGCCGCTACGGTGTTCCATTAGAATTACACTCTGACCAGGGAAGGAATTTTGAATCTGCTATCTTCAGGGAAATGTGTGAGTTGTATGGAATAAGAAAGACAAGAACCACCCCGCTGCATCCACAATCTGATGGTATGGTCGAAAGATTCAATCGCACTTTAGAGGAATACTTAAGAAAAGTATTCAGTACTCATCAGAAGGACTGGGACGAACACATTCCCAAATTTTTGCTGGCATATAGATCGGCTGTTCACGATTCCACCTCCCGGACACCTGCAAAAATTATTTTCGGGACGGAACTTAAATTGCCTGGCGATTTGGAATTTGGTGTTAAGCCCGCCGCTATGGATAAAGACAACGACAACGCTTCCCGGGAACAAGAAGACCTTAACGAGCTTCATGAGTTTGTGCGCAATCGAATTAAAATAGTCAGCGATAAGATGAAGGCGAGGTACGATCGAGCAGCAAATTCTGAAGGATTTAATGAGGGCGAGTTGGTTCTGCTGTTTAACCCGCAACGAAAGAAAGGATTATCTCCCAAACTACAAACGCATTGGGACGGACCCTATAGAGTTATTAAAAGATTGAATGATGTGGTATACAGAATACAGAAAGATCAGAGCCCAAGATCCAAAATGAAGGTTGTTCATCTAGAACGACTAGCCAACTATGGAAAAGGAAAATCTATGTCTGTTCGGGACGAACAGGCTTAAGTGGGCGGCAGTGTTACAAGAAATTTCTATCACTAGAAATTTCTTTACACAAATTTTGACAACTGGAAGATTCTAGTGTCGTAATAAACTGGAAATAACTAGAATACCTGATTACTCATATAAATACTGGTTCTCAGTGACGCAGTAGTTCAGTTTATAAGTAAAACGCAAAGTGTGAAGAACTAAAGTGTGGCTAACGTTTAGTCTATCTAAACCGTGTAAATAAAGTGTGCTGTTAAAGTGTATTTCTGTAATTTAAGTGACGGTTATAAATAAATAGAGCTATAAATAATTTCAAACAGTGTTTATTATTTGCAATATAGAAGAACTCGATTTATTTAAAAAGGTAAATAAATCAACGATTTTATAAAGGGTAAAATCGTAACAATATATATATATATATATATATATATATATATATGCATTGCTCATACTTTGAAGACATCTGTATATACAGCCAAAAAAGTCCCTATAATATGCGCTGTATCGACTAAAATGTCTTCAGTGTATACAGTAAATTAATAAAAAGTTTGAGGACGGTCTCCAAAGTAACAAAATGTCTTCATAGTAACTTGTGAAACGAAAAACCGTCCCCGCAACATGCGCTGTGCATATATATATATATTCATTGCCCATACTTTGAAGACATCTGTATATACAGCCAAAAAAGTCCCTATAATATGCGCTGTATCCAGTAAAATGTCTTCAGTGTAAACAGTAGAATAACGAAAAGTTTAAGGACAGTCTTTTCGTTATCCTACTGTTTATACTGAAGACATTTTACTGGACACAGCGCATTTTATAGGGACTTTTTTGGCTGTATATACAGATGTCTTCAAAGTATGGGCAATATATATATATATATATATATATATATATATATATGCACAGCGCATGTTGCGGGGACGGTTTTTCGTTTCAGAGATTACTATGAAGACATTTTGATTCTTTGGAGACTGACCTCAAACTTTACATTAATCTACTATATACACTGAAGACATTTTACTGGATACAGCCCATATTATAGGGACTTTTTTGGCTGTATATACAGATGTCTTCAAAGTATGCATAATAAATACATATATATATATATATATATATATATATATATATATGCATTGCCCATACTTTGAAGACATCTGTATATACAGCCAAAAATGTCCCTATAAAATGCGCTGTGTCCAGTAAAATGTCTTCAGAGTAAACACTAGAATAACGAAAAGTTTAAGGACAGTCCCCAAAGTAACAAAATGTCTTCATAGTAACTTGTGGAACGAAAACCCGTCCCCGCAACATGCTCTATGCACATATATATATATATATATATATATATATATATATATATATATATATATATATATATATATATATATATATTCATTGCACATACTTTGAAGACATCTGTATATACAGCCAAAAAAGTCCCTATTATATGCGCTGTATCCAGTAAAATGTCTTCAGTGTAAACAGTAGAACAACGAAAAGTTTAAGGACAGTCCCCGAAGTAACAAAATGTCTTCATAGTAACTTGTGGAACGAAAACCCGTCCCCGCAACATGCGCTATGCACATATATATATATATATACATATATATATATATATATATATATATATATATATAAATATATATATTTTCATTTCACATACTTTGAAGACATCTGTATATACAGCCAAAAAAGTCCCTGTAATATTCGCAGTATCCAGTAAAATGTCTTAAGTGTAAACAGTAGAATAATGAAAAGATTAAGCACAGTCCCCACAGTAACAAAATGTCTTCATAGTAACTTGTGGAACGAAAACCCGTCCCCGCAATATGTGCTGTGCACCTATATATATATATATATATATATATGTGTGCACAGCTCATGTTGCGGGGACGGTTTTTCGTTCCACTAGTTACTATGAAGACATTTTGTTACTTTGAGGACCGTCCTTAAACTTTTAATTAATCTACTGTATACACTAAAGACAGTTTACTGGATACAGCGCATATTATAGGGACTTTTTTGGCTGTATATACAGATGTCTTCAAAGTATGCACAATGAATACATATATATATATATATATATGTGCACAGCACATGTTGCGGGGACGGGTTTTCGTCCCCAAAGTAACAAAATGTCTTCATAGTAACTTGTGGAACGAAAACCCGTCCCCGCAACATGCTCTGTGCACATATATATATATATATATATATATATATATATATATATATATATGCATTGCCCATACTTTGAAGACATCTGTATATACATCCAAAAAAGTCCCTTTAATATGCGCTGTTTCCAGTAAAATGTCTTCAGTGTAAACAGTAGAATAACGAAAAGTGTAAGGACAGTCTTCAAAGTAACAAAATGTCTTCATAGTAACTTGTGGATCGAAAAACCGTCCCCGCAACATGCGCCGTGCACATATATATATATATATATGTGCATAGGGCATGTTGCGGGGACGGGATTTCGTTCCACAAGTTACTATGAAGACATTTTGTTAATTTGGGGACTGTCCTTAAACTTTTCGTTATGCTAGTGTTTACTCTGAAGACATTTTACTGGATACAGCGCATATAATAGGGACTTTTTTGGCTGTATATACAGATGTCTTCAAAGTATGGGCAATGCATATATATATATATATATATGCATTGTTTACTGGATACAGCGCATATTATAGGGACTTTTTTGGCTGTATATACAGATGTCTTCAAAGTATGCACAATGAATACATATATATATATATATATATGTGCACAGCACATGTTGCGGGGACGGGTTTTCGTCCCCAAAGTAACAAAATGTCTTCATAGTAACTTGTGGAACGAAAACCCGTCCCCGCAACATGCTCTGTGCACATATATATATATATATATATATATATATATATATATATATATGCATTGCCCATACTTTGAAGACATCTGTATATACATCCAAAAAAGTCCCTTTAATATGCGCTGTTTCCAGTAAAATGTCTTCAGTGTAAACAGTAGAATAACGAAAAGTGTAAGGACAGTCTTCAAAGTAACAAAATGTCTTCATAGTAACTTGTGGATCGAAAAACCGTCCCCGCAACATGCGCCGTGCACATATATATATATATATATATGTGCAGAGGGCATGTTGCGGGGACGGGATTTCGTTCCACAAGTTACTATGAAGACATTTTGTTAATTTGGGGACTGTCCTTAAACTTTTCGTTATGCTAGTGTTTACTCTGAAGACATTTTACTGGATACAGCGCATATAATAGGGACTTTTTTGGCTGTATATACAGATGTCTTCAAAGTATGTGCAATGCATATATATATATATATATATATATATATATATATATATATATATATATATATATATATATATGCATTGCACATACTTTGAAGACATCTGTATATACAGCCAAAAAAGTCCCTATAAAATCCGCTGTGTCCAGTAAAATGTCTTCAAAGTAAACACTAGAATAACGAAAAGTTTAAGGACAGTCCCCAAAGTAACAAAATGTCTTCATAGTAACTTGTGGAACGAAAATCCGTCCCCACAACATGTGCTGTGCACATATATATATATATATATATATATATATAGTAACTTGTGGAACGAAAACCCGTCCCCGCAACATGCGCCATGCACATATATATATATATATATATATATATATATATATGCATTGCCCATACTTTGAAGACATCTGTATATACAGCCAAAAAAGTCCCTATAAAATGCTATGTGTCCAGTAAAATGTCTTCAGAGTAAACACTAGAATAACGAAAAGTTTAAGGACAGTCCCCAAAGTAACAAAATGTCTTCATAGTAACTTGTGAAACGAAAACCCGTCCCCGCAACATGTGCTGTGCACATATATATATATATATATATATATATATATATATATATATATTCATTGCGCATACTTTGAAGACATCTGTATATACAGCCAAAAAAGTCCCTATTATATGCGCTGTATCCAGTAAAATGTCTTCAGTGTAAACAGTAGAATAACGAAAAGTTTAAGGACAGTCCCCAAAGTAACAAAATGTCTTCATAGTAACTTGTGGAACGAAAAACCGTCCCCGCAAGATGCGCCGTGCACATATATATATATATATATATATATATATATACTTTGAAGACATCTGTATATACAGCCAAAAAAGTCCCTATTAAATGCGCTGTGTGCAGTAAAATGTCTTCAGTGTACACAGTAGAATAATGAAAGGTTTAAGCACAGTCCCCAAAGTAACAAAATGTCTTCATAGTAACTTGTGGAACGAAAACCCGTCCTCGGAACATGTGTATATATATATATATATGCACAGCACATGTTGCGGGGACAGGTTTTCGTTCCACAAGTTACTATGAAGACATTTTGTTACTTTGGGGACTGTCCTTAAACTTTTCATTATTCTACTGTTTACACTGAAGACAATTTACTGGATTCAGCGCATAATAAAGGGACTTTTTTGGCTGTATATACAGATGTCTTTAAAGTATGGGCAATGCATATATATATATATATATATATATATATATATATATGTGCACAGCGCATGTTGCGGGGACGGTTTTTCGTTTCACAGGTTACTATGAAGACATTTTGATTCTTTGGAGACTGACCTCAAACTTTACATTAATCTTCTATATACACTGAAGACATTTTACTGGATACAGCGCATATTATAGGGACTTTTTTGGCTGTATATACAGATGTCTTCAAAGTATGCATAATGAATATATATATATATATATATATATATATATATGTGCACAGCACATGTTGCGGGGACGGGTTTTCGTTTCACAAGTTACTACGAAGACATTTTGTTACTTTGGGGACTGTCCTTAAATTTTTCGTTATTCTAGTGTTTACTCTGAAGACATTTTACTGGACACAGCGCATTTTATAGGGACTTTTTTGGCTGTATATACAGATGTCTTCAAAGTATGGGCAATGCATATATATATATATATATATATATATATATATACATATATATATATATATGTGCACAGCACATGTTGCGGGGACGGGTTTTCGTTCCACAAGTTACTATGAAGACATTTTGTTACTTTGGGGACTGTCCTTAAACTTTTCATTATTCTAGTGTTTACTCTGAAGACATTTTACTGGACACAGCGCATTTTATAGGGACTTTTTTGGCTGTATATACAGATGTCTTCAAAGTATGGGCAATGCATATATATATATATATATATATATGTGCACAGCGCATGTTGCGGGGACGGTTTTTCGTTTCACAGGTTACTATGAAGACATTTTGATTCTTTGGAGACTGACCTCAAACTTTACATTAATCTTCTATATACACTGAAGACATTTTACTGGATACAGCGCATATTATAGGGACTTTTTTGGCTGTATATACAGATGTCTTCAAAGTATGCATAATGAATATATATATATATATATATATATATATATATATATATGTGCACAGCGCATGTTGCGGGGACGGTTTTTCGTTTCACAGGTTACTATGAAGACATTTTGATTCTTTGGAGACTGACCTCAAACTTTACATTAATCTTCTATATACACTGAAGACATCTGTATATACAGATGTCTTCAAAGTATGCATAATGAATATATATATATATATATATATATATATATATATATATATATATATATATATATATATATATATGTGCACAGCACATGTTGCGGGGACGGGTTTTCGTTTCACAAGTTACTACGAAGACATTTTGTTACTTTGGGGACTGTCCTTAAATTTTTCGTTATTCTAGTGTTTACTCTGAAGACATTTTACTGGACACAGCGCATTTTATAGGGACTTTTTTGGCTGTATATACAGATGTCTTCAAAGTATGGGCAATGCATATATATATATATATATATATATATATATATATATATATATATATATATATATACATATATATGTGCACAGCACATGTTGCGGGGACGGGTTTTCGTTCCACAAGTTACTATGAAGACATTTTGTTACTTTGGGGACTGTCCTTAAACTTTTCGTTATTCTAGTGTTTACTCTGAAGACATTTTACTGGACACAGCGCATTTTATAGGGACTTTTTTGGCTGTGTATACAGATGTCTTCAAAGTATGGGCAATGCATATATATATATATATATATATATATATATATATATATATATATATATATATATATATATATATATATATATATATATGTGCATAGCGCATGTTGCGGGGACGGGTTTTCGTTCCACAAGTTACTATGAAGACATTTTGTTACTTTGGGGACTGTCCTTAAACTTTTCGTTATTCTAGTGTTTACTCTGAAGACATTTTACTGGACACAGCGCATTTTATAGGGACTTTTTAGGCTGTATATACAGATGTCTTCAAAGTATGGGCAATGCATATATATATATATATATATATATATATATATATATATATATATATATATATATATATATATATATATATATATATTCATTTCGCATACTTTGAAGACATCTGTATATACAGCCAAAAAAGTCCCTATAATATGCGCCGTATCCAGTAAAATGTCTTCAGTGTAAACAGTAGAACAATTAAAAGTTTGAGGACGGTCCCCAAAGTAACAAAATGTCTTCATAGTAACTTGTGGAACGAAAAACCGTCCCCGCAACATGCGCCGTGCACATATATATATATATATATATATATATATATATATATATGTGTGCATGGCGCATGTTGCGGGGACGGGTTTTCGTTTCACAAGTTACTATGAAGACATTTTGTTACTTTGGGGACTGTCCTTAAACTTTTCGTTATTTTAGTGTTTACTTTGAAGACATTTTACTGGACACAGCGCATTTTATAGGGACATTTTTGGCTGTATATACAGATGTCTTCAAAGTATGGGCAATGCATATATATATATATATATATATATATATATATATATATATATATATATATATATTCATTTCGCATTCTTTGAAGACATCTGTATATACAGCCCAAAACGTCCCTATAATATGCTCTGTATCCAGTAAAATGTCTTCAGTTTATACAGTAGATAAATGAGAAGTTTGAGGACTGTCCTCAAAGTAACAGAATGTCTTCGTAGTAACTCGAGGAACGAAAACCCGTCCCCGCAATATGTGCTGTGCACATATATATATATATATATATATATACATATATATGCCCAGCGCATGTTGCGAGGACGGTTTTTCGTTCCACAAGTTACTATGAAGACATTTTGATTCTATGGAGAACGTCCTCAAATTTTTCATTATTCTACTGTTTACACTGAAGACATTTTACTGCATGCAGCACATATTAGAAGGACTTTTTTGGCTGTATATACAGATGTCTTCAAAGTATTCACAATGAATATATATATATATATATATGTGCACAGCACATGTTGCTGGGACGGGTTTTCGTTCCACAAGTTACTATGAAGACATTTTGTTACTTTGGGGACTGTCCACAAACTTTTCATTATTCTACTGTTTACACTGAAGACATTTTACTGGATACAGCTTATATTACGGTCCCTTTTTTGTCTGTATATACAGATGTCTTCAAAGTGTATATATATATATATACACATATATATATATATGCATTTCTCATACTTTGAAGACATCTGTATATATATATATATATATATATATATAACAAAATGTCTTCATAGTAACTTGTGGAACGAAAACCCGTCCCCGCAACATGCGCTGTGCACATATATATATATATATAATATATATATTTATAAGCGAACTTATATATATATATATATAGTAGATTAATGTAAAGTTTGAGGTATATACAGCCAAAAAAGACCACGTAATATGAGCTGTATCCTTTAAAATGTCTTCAGTGTAAACAGTAGAATAATGAAAAGTTTGTGGACAGTCCCCAAAGTAACAAAATGTCTTCATAGTAACTTGTGGACCGAAAACCCGTCCCCGCAACATGCGCTATGCATATATATATATATATATATATATATATGTATTCATGCGCTGTATCCAGTAAAATGTCTTCAGTGTATATAGTAGATTACTGTTATGTTTGAGGTCAGTCTCCAAAGAATCAAAATGTCTTCATAGTAACTTGTGGAACGAAAAACCGTCCCCACAACATGCGCCGTGCACATATCGGGCACATATCGGGCGGGTCGATTTGTAGGGAGTGAAAAAATTCACCAATTTCCCTATGATTTCCGTATTCTATGGGTTATTCCATGAAAATTTGCCGAAGGAACCATACCTCTATCGTTAAAATCGAGTCCCCTACTTTTTGTTGGTAGATTTTTTCCCAAATTGACGTTCGTATGAAATATTACCTACACGTTAACATCCATAACTCAAAAACTATCGATCGGGTTTAATCGCCAGTAGGCGCGATGGAAAGTGAGCTCATTTTGATAAATTTACAAAAAAAATCTCCAACATTGGTCCAACGGTTCAAAAGTTACGGGCATTTTTGTCCAAATTTTGGAGCCTTTTTCCATTTTTTTCATGATTTTGTCCAAGAATATTACTTTCATGGCCATTTTTTTGGCTCAATCCATTATTTAATTCAATTTACAATTCAAAACAAAATAACACATAAAACCAGCTTTTTGATTTTTTTCCCTTTTTATTTTTTTTTCTACAAAAATTCAAATTAAGAGATAATAAAGTATCTATCAACCTATTATCAAAAAAAAATATTCAATTTGAGTGTAGTAAAAGACAAAATGTGAAAAAAAACATTATTTTTTCTGAAAGTCTTGTTTGCTTTCAAGTCTGGGTGTTTTCGTACGGCTCTCTAATGTCGTCGCCATAGCGCCTTCTACATTCTTTCCTGCAACTCGTTTAGCAGTGGCAGCCAGCAATTGGACATGTCTTTCCGTTCCTTGAATGTGTAAAGGAATTTGTGGATCATCGAACGGTGGCACTTCGTAATTTAAATATCCCTCCAAATGTTCATACGAATAACTTTGCGTAAACGGTGGTTCGAATAAAATGGTATCGTCATTTAAATCAATCATATTTGTATATTCCGTACAATTAAAGTTTATAAGAGATTTTTTATAAACTCTAAGTTCCGTTGGGTCGACAATATCTCTTCGGTAATGTAAAATCTTCTTTATAGCAATGTTTCGTTTTTCCATTCTATCATCAAACAACATAGATAGCAAGATATTTTCTGAGTGTGCAAAATATGGATTATCTTGAATTACTGTATTTACAACTCCAAGTAAATTCCGTGGTAAAAATCGTGTCCAAGTAATAAATTTAAAAAGTAATGTACTACCGTATGCGGCAGAGCTATAATACTTAACATTGAAATACATTGGCGTGTATACTTTTATTATATAGTTAGCCAGAATTTTTAAATTTTCAGTTGGATTATTAGTTGTCACATACAACCGTAATAATCTATTGGCTTTGGTCAGCCAACGAGAATGTGCAATTGGCCCTGGTTTTATGTGAGATAAATCCGCAGGAACCACACCATTAGAAATTGCATTGGCCATTAACATCAAGTACCTCGAATCAGTAGATAATTCTTCTGGATTTAAATCACCAGGAGGCATATTTTCCAAAGCGATTTCCTCAAAATCGGTTACCACCTGAAAAGAAAACATAAAAGCTAAAATATAGCTTTTAGAATAAAAAATGGTAAAGAATTAGCTATAAAAATTACATACCGGAAGATTTTCACAATCAGCAATTTTTGAGCTCAACTTTCCGGTAGTTGATCGTGGTCCAGTGGTGGTTGATTTGTCTAAAGTGTCAAACAAATGTCTAAACGGAAGCTCGTTAAAGTGCAGAAGACACACAAACCAGTGCAGTGGTCTCTTTAACTGTTTTTCGAATAGTCGCAAAATTCCACCGTGTACGCCAGTATTCGTTGGTTCACCATCAGCGCATATGGCAATTAATGAATCGAGAGACAATTGTTTTTCTTGGAAGAATTCGATCAATTTGTTGACTTTGCTTGCCGCAGTTTCACTTTCTAGTTTTGTGTAGCCTATCAATTGAGAATTTGGTTCCCTCAAAACAACTAGATGAGGTTCTTTAACCATCCTTGGATGCAACTTCTCATCAATTTTTTCTACAGTTAGAGCATCATTTTTCCTGCCGTCGAATGAAAATGATATCAAATTCGAGCCATCATACCGCTTACGAAGTGCGTCTTGTCTCCATTTTTCTCTTTCTCTACGAAGTTTACTTTTATCCATGATGACAAGATTGCCATGAGCATCTTTTACGCCCAGGTCTTCCATCAGAGCTGTTGCCAATGCTGACCCCATTCTATCATGCACACCAAATCTGTCACACATCATTGCATAGTTTTTAGTATTGTATCTGGGAGTGTATGTTTGTGGTGGTAGAACTAATTCTGAACCTCCTCTCACATCAACTTCCATTTCGTCATAATGTGGTTCGTATGTAGGATCGTTGCTCACTGGGATTGTTGGTATAGTCGTTGGTATCGTATCTTCACTTCCACTATCGTGTTCCGGTATCGTTTGTATTCTGTCATTATATTGATCGCGCATGAAATCTTAAGTTTTCTGGGATGGATCCACATGAGCAGTCGTTTTCTTTCAAGTTGCATTTACATTTTCCAATGTTGAATAATTGGTTTGTTGATTCTACGAATTTTTTGAATTCTGTTGCGCGTTTTACTCGTTGTTTATCTGCATTACTATATGCGTCAAGCAAATTATTCAATTTTCTAATGATGCTACCTTTGAGTATAAGTTCAATATTAGGTTGATTCCAAATTTCTAACAATCTGTCTGCTACTTGGGGAGTAAATCTTTTATACGAAAACATTTTGCTTTGGGCTTTTGAACGTTCGGCCAAGAAAAAATAGTACTTCAATATATCTTGTTTAGTTGACAGATTAATATCAGGTAATTCACAGCCCACGCCAAAAGAAAAAACATCATGAGAGACCAAATGTTGCAAACTACTGCGTTGGGTATCTGTTGGATTTTGCGATGAACCAGGCTCTGAATCCATTTTTTAAACCGTCACTAAAAGAATTATATATGTTTTTCATAGAATAATAATATAACTATTAACTATAATAGTTAGCAATGTTTTTACACTTACCTTTAAATCTTTTCTAAATTTCAAAATAGTTTGATTATTTGTTAGTTATTTCAAGTAACACTTCACTGAAATGACGCTCAAACAAAACTAGCATACACTGGAATCCCCACCCCGCCAACTACAGCTGATTGTTTCGTCCAATTAGAATTGCTGTGTATTTGTTGTCAAAATGACGTCAGCGAAGAATTATTCTTTATAAATCGTATGCAAACCCAAAAAAGAGAGCAAAAATAAAAAGGGAAAAAAAATCAAAAAGTTGGTTTTATGTGTTATTTTGTTTTAGCAATATCGCATGAATTAATCAACCGAATTCGATAAATTTGGGCTTAAACTCTTCGTTTTGAATTGTAAATTGAATTAAATAATGGATTGAGCCAAAAAAATGGCCATGAAAGTAATATTCTTGGACAAAATCATGAAAAAAATGGAAAAAGGCTCCAAAATTTGGACAAAAATGCCCGTAACTTTTGAACCGTTGGACCAATGTTGGAGATTTTTTTTTGTAAATTTATAAAAAGTGAGCTCACCTTTCCAACGCGCCTACTGGCGATTAAACCCGATGGATAGTTTTTGAGTTATGGATGTGAACGTGTAGGTAATATTTCATACGAACGTCAATTTGGGAAAAAATCTACCAACAAAAAGTAGGGGACTCGATTTTAACGATAGAGGTATGGTTCCTTCGGCAAATTTTCATGGAATAACCCATAGAATACGGAAATCATAGGGAAATTGTCGAAAAATAAATCGACCCGCCCTAATATATATATATATATATATATATATATATATATATGCACGGCGCATGTTGCGGGGACGGTTTTTCGTTCCACAAGTTACTATGAAGACATTTTGTTACTTTGGGGACTGTCCTTAAACTTTTCGTTATTCTACTGTTTACACTGAAGACATTTTACTGGATACAGCGCATATAATAGGGACTTTTTTGGCTGTATATACAGATGTCTTCAAAGTATGTGCAATGAATATATATATATATATATATATATATATATATATATATATATATATATATATATATATATATATATATATATATATTTATATATATATCTTCTTAATTATTACCCCAAGTTTTATCCAAATAAAAGTTTCGTCGTTAGTTTTAAATATTTCTACCAGTGGCGCTGTGAGGTAACAAGATCACATTTGTGTTCAAAACATTTTGAGCTGAGATCTCATTGAGCTTTACTTTGTTTTATTTTATTTTGATGATGCTTCATTACTATTTATTAATTTTTTTGCTGTCATCATTTATTGCTTTTGTTAAACAAATCAGAAAAACAGTTTCGTTAAATTACTACAACAAAAAATTTATATTAAAATAATTTGTCGGAAATCTTCAAATTTGCAACTGGCATTTTTCTTACTCTTAACAAAAAATGCCTGGATATAACGGTAATAGCATTCTTTTTAATTTTTTAACATTTTATTAAATAACTCATTAAAATTATTGCATTTAAACAGTATTAAATATATATTGAGAGGGTAATCCTCATAGTTATTTTAGTTCAAAGTGGCTGGAAACAAGTATAATTCTTCTTTTAATTCCAAAATTTTAAGTGATGGACTTTCTTAAGAAGAAATTTCTTTAAAATTTTTAGTTCTTAGATCAACGATTTGTCGAATAGTAAAAAGTGGCAACATTGATTCCATTCATAAAGAGGAAGCGAAAAATATAGATTTTTTTTCAAAATATCCCAAAGCAATTCCCAGATGTCAGCCTACCAACTGTTAAAAGAAGAGTCTGAGAATATGTGTCAGACAAAATCGTAAAGTACGGCTTGAATTTGCACGGGCCCACTTAAATTGAAAACAACAATAATACATAGAAAATATTTTAAATTTTTAGTCCCGGTACACCACCATGACAATAAAGGCCCAACTGCAATTGGCATAAGTGACATAAGCTTTGTTTTGCCATGAAACGAAATTTTAGAAATTGAAATAATTGATTTTAAAAAATTTTGAATTATCATGTTACTAGGATACCTAGATTAAGTCACTTAAGCCAATTGTAATTGAGAGATACACTGAAGTAATTAAAAACCGTGAATATGCCACAAAATACTGAACACTTAAAGTTTTGTTCGTACTCTTTTCTAATTTCTTTGAGATGTTGTTAATAGTTATTTTTTATTATTAAATTTAATTAATATTTTATAATAGCAACAAATTAATTTCATAAAAAAATAACATTTACTAATTTTTAGTTAATACGAGGTTTGAGTTGTAAATGTTTTAACTACCATTGTATCTATCTTCCCAAAGTGTTAGAGATATTGGTGTTAGAGATATTGGTGTTAGAGATATTGGTGAGCATTCAACATACCGTTATCCTTAAAATACCGATACCGAAATAACTAAAATAACGTTACCCTATATACCGTTATTGAAATAATTAAAAAACCGTTAACCGTAAAATACCCTTAGCGCAATAACTAAAATATCGTTATCGCTAAACTACAATCAAATCGTTACCTGTTAAATAACGTTACCGAAATATCTAAAATATCGGTACCTTTAAAATACCGTTACAGAAATAATTGAAAAATAGCGTTACCCTTACCGATAACCGCATAGTTTCGGTTACAATCCATGCTAAAAAACACACATTTTTTAAAAAATTAAACAGAAGGTTTAAATTCCTTGGCCGGGCAGAAGTGTTTAAAAAAAGAAAAAAAGTCATAAAATATATTTTGGTTTTCTTTCCATTGGTGTACATATCACGGTACAACACATGAGCTTGGGACTCAATTCTGAGAATTGCACGTGAAAGTAGCCCCAAAAATAAGAACTTCTGCATCATTCGTTTTGTCAAGTTGGCTGCATTAATAACACGGTGCTACACTGAAAAAGAACTTGGGAAATGACCTAGTGTAGCTTGTAGGTGTATTATATAACCGGTTTTATAAGTTGCAATATATCCTCAAAATTTCGAGATATGGGGAAAAGAGTATTTTTTTGGACTGCCGCACTTAAACTTTTCTACCTCAGTCATTTTTTAAACGATTTTGAAACGGTCAACGGCATTAATTAGAAATGATCTTTCCAAATATATATACTTTCCGTATACTATTAATATAAATATATAGAGATTTTTTCAATAATATACAAATTTTTGATTTTTTTAAACTTTTTCATTTCCTACGAGGGTTTTTTTCGAACCTTCTTTTAAAACAACAATAACCTCAAAGTTAATGTCCTTTTGAGTAAAACAAGCTTTAATTTGTGTAAATCGGTTAAAAGTTGACAAAGTTATAACACTTTTTCTAATCAAGAGATATTAGAATTCCTCAAACTATGTTTTTTTAATTTTGTTAACGAATCGCCAATTAAAATTGGCTTTTGTTTTATTATTTACGTTTCAATTAACAAAAAAATTAAAAAGTTTTTGTTTTTTACTTTAGATTGTTACTCTAGTTCGGCGTATGCCAAAGCCAACTTAAGGAACTTGGTCAATTACAATTCTAGCTTTAGGGCTTATTATACGAGTGTACTAAAAAAGAGCTAGTATGATACAAACAAGACATAAGTACGAAGGAGAAATAAAGAAAATCCACTCTGTATAGTTTAGTACTCTATCATTGTAAATAAGGCATTATTTACATTATTTTTATAATAATACCGTTACTTTTTTTTGATACTTGGAAAAAAGTTGTTTACTAGTTACTATTAGTGGTGTAGCTTCAAAAAACAACATATTTTTCTTAAAAAAAGCTAACTTAAATATTTAATTGTGTTATAAGCTGTGTTAATAAAAATCATTTGATTTATTAAAAGTTCGAGCATGGATGAGTTTTATATCTTTATCTAAACAATTTTTTGGGAACAGAAAAAGTGCTGACTACCAGTGGCGTAGCTAAGTCATCAAGGGCCCATGTGCAAAACATCAAATTTTTTATAATTTTTTGAAAAACTTGATGCATATTATGGTCTACTGTTTATTCCAACATTTTTGGCCTCAGTAGGTTCATCCTCATTTGTACTTTTTAACGTTATTTCAAACAGTGCTTTTATGTCAAAAACGAATTTTAATGGCAGAGATCGTGAAAATTCTACTTGACCAAGCGGACAATATACTATCAAGCATGCTGTACAGCATGGCTTCAAGACTCCGTGTATTTGATTTTGTAATGGCAATCAAACAAAGCGATACATAATTAAATGCTGGACATGTTGTACAGCATGATTGATCGGCCCCTTTAACATTTTATTTAATTATTAATATATGTATTGAAATCCTTAAAAAAATGTATGCAAATAATTTTCTTTTAAACGTACAATTTTTATACATTTAAAAAATACACCAATACATTGAGCCAAAAAATAAAATATTTACTACTCTCAACAAAGGGCCCCTGTCGGTCATAGGCCCTTGTGCAGTGCACCACCCAGCGACCATGAACTTACGCCACTGCTGACTACACTGATGTTGTTAGCGAATTTCTAGAGGCGTATGTAGAAATGCGATGCAGAATGTCAATCAAAATACATTTTTTTCATTCTCACTTGGAATTTTTCCCAGAAAAAGTGACGAGCAAGGCGAACGCTTCCACCAAGAGCTATCAACAATAAAAAAGCGGTTAGAAAATGATGATTTGTCTTACGAACGTAGTAGATTAAGTAAACGTTTTAAAAAAATAAACGTAATTAAAAAAAATAGTTCGTACTTAAAATTATTTCTTTTTGTTGAATCATATAATCGAAATCAGGGCTTCGTTGTTTAGAAAAAGTACTATAACATTGTTATTTTTAACCGATTTACACGAATAAAATCTTGTTTTACTCAGAAGGACACTGACTTTGAGATTATTGTTGTTTTAAAAGAAGATTCGAAAAAACCCTCGTAGAAAATGAAAAAGTTAAAAAAAATTAAAAACTTTTATATTATTGAAAAAATCTCTACATATTTATATTACGGGAAGTATATATATTTGGAAAGAGCACGTTCATTTCTAATTAAAATCGGTTGAAAAATGACTGAGGTTGAAAAGTTTAAGTATGGCAGTCCAAAAAAATACACTTTTTCCCATATCCCGAAATTTTGAGGGTACATTGCAACTTATAAAACCGGTTATATAATACTCTCAGCTAGAACTACAACCTACACTAGGTCATTTCACAAGTTCTTGCAATTTTTTTTTGTAGCAGAGTGTAATTTAATGGCCATACGAATTTTTTTGCTCAAGGTGGATTTTTATCACCTTTTCTTTTTTTGTGTCTGAAGCAAAGTTTTAGATATTGAATAGGAGAAAAAAGCGTACAAACCTACCCGAAAAAGTGCATCCAGTGCCTAAAAATCGCAAAAATACACATTTTTCACTTGTTTGCTCAATAACTGGATTACAAATCCACAAATATGGTGCTTTTTAACAATCAATTTGTTTGGCTACCCAGTAGCAAAAGATACCAGTACAGACCCAGTAATTTAATGGTTTATTGGAACCAGTCAACTCGTACGAGTTCTACCGCCTCTCTATAAAAACAACTGTAGAATTTAACATGGAGATGTCATAGGGCTGGGGCAATGGTCTCCAAAATATCACTTTGGAATAGTTAAAGAACTTGTTTAACATTACTAGTTTAGTATTAGTTTAGCAGTACTAGCAGCAGGACAAAAAATTCGGTGTCACAAAGGATATGGTACTTAACTGACAGTTTTGAACTTGTTCGGTACTATATACTAAGATAGTGAGAATTAATGGTACTATATCAGTAGTTTTTACTAGAGATTAAGAAAATTTTATTGGACTTGTGCTAAAATCACACTAGTTCGGTTCTAAAATCTGATGAAATAAAATAGTTTTTATATTTGGATATACATAAGTATTTATTTATATTAATCATATAATTACAAGTTATATACTAATACCCTAACCGATCACTAGCAACAAAGGCCATCGGCTCGTTGTAGCGAAAACAGACCAGAGCCTCTGGTGGGAATCGAACCCGCACTGATAAGCTAGCTCGCTACCAACTAGCCTACCGGGCCACTCGTATACATAAGTATAAAGTTATATTTAAAGTAATATTAAATTAAAACAAATTAAGAAACAAAAAAGAATAACATGTGGAAATTAAATTAATGAGTTTATATAAAATACGTTAAAAAATTAATTCAAATAGTATTAAAGAAAAGTCTATGTATATTGGTAGACACCATGCAACAGGGATTATGCATAGTTTTTAAATCAGACGACCAAACTGGTACTAATGAAATATTTACGGAATTAGTTCAGTTAATTTGCACCTCTATTTGCAAAATATTTGCAAAATCAGATTGTATTATTAATAGCAAATGTAAACAAAGTGAGAATTTCAAAACTTGTATTTTTTGAATTTGTATGAGAATTTCAAAACTTGTATTTTATTTTAGGCAGTTTTTTTAACAGGCCTTACATCGGTACTAATAAACTAGTTTTGTAATTACTA
Source organism: Eustalomyia histrio (assembly GCA_949748255.1). Lineage (NCBI taxonomy): Eukaryota > Metazoa > Arthropoda > Insecta > Diptera > Anthomyiidae > Eustalomyia > Eustalomyia histrio. Next base: position 158,401,993 of record OX456523.1, read on the forward strand.
GTATAAAAACTAGTATGTTTTAAAACTAGTTCGGCCATTTGCTTCTGGGTATTTTGTGTTTTGTTTTACCCATTAACTTGTTTTTACATCAGTGCTGTTCATTACATGGGACAATTGTCTCCTGCTCAACTCACATGTATTCTTACGCTCTTGCTTTTAGTCGTCACTGAAACAGCGGCGAGTGAAGATGTGTAGCGGATGTATGCTCATTTTTTTTGAATGCACTGAAAAAAATAATAGCAATATACGAAAAATATTTTGTGATACTACAAGATCTATAAAAATCTTTAATAGACTTAATAAAAAAAACCCTTTTTTTAAAATAAAAGTTGAAATGTTTTGAAAAATTCGAGTCCGATCGTTCATTCATTTATTCCGAATAAATGTATGTGTTTTTCCTTCCAAAAATTGCATTTTTTTAACAGAATAACATAAGAAGTCCAACATATTAAAGATATTATATTAATATGTAAATATATTTTTTTTTTTTTAACATCCCATTTTATTTACACCTGTCTTTATATGACAATTAGTAATTAGTTTTGAGGTTTGGGTATTAATTAACTTAAATCAACACTTAAGATAGCTTATATTTAGTGTAAGTAAACATTTATATTAAATTATATAAAATATATTTTGCCAAATTATCAATTATAAGAATCGGACAAATAGCTCCGATGGAGTGCATCGCTTAAGTCTTCTTAAACCTGAGAGCTCGTTATAGGGTAGTTGTCTAATTTCATTGTTAGAATGAGTTTTAAGTTTAAATGTATGTTTTAAGCTGAAATTCCTTATGACTTCTTGGACTGTGCTGACGTTAAGATCACGATGTATATTTTCATTGGATATGTACCATTCGGCGTTTATAATAGTTCTCAGTATTTTTGATTGAACTCGTTGGATGATTTTTATATTAGAGTTGCTTGCAGTATCCCAGAGCTCTGCGCCATATTTCCAAATAGGAGCTATTATTGTTTTGTATATAAGCAATTTGTTTTGTAAGGATAAAGTTGAATCCTTTCCTAAGAGCCAGTAAAGTTGTCCAAATTTGTACTTTACTTCGTTTTTTTTACGGATGATATGATCTTTCCAAATTAATTTAGAGTTGATTATCATGCCAAGATATTTAGCTTTATTATCATTTTGAATCGGAGTGTTGTTTATCGTAATTGCTTGATGATCACTTATCTTCCTATTTGTGTAAGTCACTTGTACTGTTTTTTCACTATTTACTAAAATACCCCAGGTTTTAAACCAGTTTAGAGTATTGTCCAGTAATTGTTGAAGGTTTGATATGGCCAAAGTTATTTCTTTATTTGATGACAAAAGGATAGTGTCGTCTGCAAATGTTGCAATCATATCTGTGTTTCTTGTTGGAGTAGGAATGTCTGCTGTGTACAGAAGGTATATAGGATGCCACACACTGCCAAACGCTTTCGCTACATCAAGATATGTGGCCACGCAAAAATTTTTCTTATCAATTTCAGATGAGATTTTGTTAGTTACTCTATGTATTTGTTGGATCGTAGAGTGCATGGGTCTAAAACCAAACTGATGCGCTGGTATAAGATTTCTTTCTATAAGTATTGGTTATAGTCGATCGAAAATAAGTTTTTCGAATAATTTAGATAGAAGTGGTAATAGACTTATTGGCCTGTATGACGTAGCCCTTGTGGCGTCCTTGTTGGGCTTTGCAATAGCAATTATTTCTGCAACTTTCCATACTTTAGGAAAATATTTCATTGCTATTATAACGTTAAAGATATTTCTTATGTAGATAAGTCCTTCATTGGTAGTTCTTTTAATAGTTTGCCCGTTACTCTGTCATAGCCAGGGGATTTTTTGGCATCAATTCTTGTTTTAATAGTAGTTTTAATTCATGTAGAGAAACGTTTTTGATGTGGCAGTTTGTGGATGAAATGATATTTGGCAGAGTAATATTTTGTTTGTCCATTTCATTAGAGAAAGTTCTGTAAAAATGATCAGCTAATACTTGAGTTTTTTTGTTTTGATTTCTGGCCCACGTTAAGTCAGGTTTTTGGATTGGCGGTTGATGAATAATAGCATTGTTAATTTTTCTTGTGGCTTTCCATAATGAGTAGTTTGTTGTCTTGGTTGAATCAAGGTTTTCAAGATAACTTTTCAGTTTCTTGGTTAGTTTGTTAAGGATTGTTTTATCAAAGGGTGATCTTGTTGATTGCCATTTTTTTCTTTGTTTTCTCTTTGCCTTAATCTTTTCTTTGATGAATGGTGATATACTATATTTGTTTGATTTATGAGTTATTATGGGTGTAGAATCAATTGCAGCATACAAAAGTGTGTCATTAAAATATGCTATTGAACTGTCCACTTCATCTTTGGTTTTTAGTGATATCTGTATATCAAGTTTATTTTCAACTATTTCTCTAAAGCACTACCAGTCTGTTTTCTTGTTGTAAGAAAATTTGTTATGGGTCGCAAGAAGAACATTACTTTCGAATTTGAGTATTATGGGTGAGTGATCGGAGGATAGTTCGAAGCACGATTCTATCTTTAAATGTTCATGTTTTATATTTTTCGTCATAAAGAAGTCAATTAAATCAGGTTTTTTGTTTAAGTTAGTTGGCCAGTAAGTAGGCTCTGCAGTGCTTAAAAATTTGCTCTTTGTTTCTCTTATTGCTTCAAGTAAGTGTCGGCCCTTTGTAAGAGTTATTCTCGAGCCCCAGAAAGTGTTTTTGGAATTGAAGTCTCCTCCAGCAATAAAACGATTACCAATTGACTTTAAGAAATGAATGTATTCAATTTTAGTGTTATTGTGTTTGGGAGTACAATACACAGCAGACAACACTTACCCCAGCCGAAAGTACTCGATGAGAGGAGAAAAGTAATTTCTGGATTTTGCTAGATTGGTTGCCGTTCGTTTTTTATGAGCCTCTATAGTTTTTTCGCCAAATTCGATTTTGAGCACTTTTTTACAATTTTCTTCTATTTTTCGCATGGCCATAGCTCGAAAAATGCTGTGAATTTTTTTTGCAGTCTTCAGCAAAGTTGTAGCTCTTGACTCGGCCAACAAAAATGCTGAATATATTAAGTCGGAAAAATTTCATCTTCATGCTCAAAACCCCAAAAATGTCGAAAAAATTACCACTTTTTTCACAGATTTTTTCCGTTTTTCAACTACAGCTCTTGAACTATTGAAAATTTTACCAAGCAATCAAGGGAAGACATGTAGCCTATAAAATTATGAACAACTTTCCAGTACATAGTAACTTCATACGACCACTCCTTGATACGGATTTTGCCATACAAATGTGATTAATTTTCATTTTTTTTTTTATTTTATTGTTTTTAATTAGCAAACGTTTAAAAAAGGCACATGTATATTTTTTTTTTGCAATTTAGTATTGAATTTTCTGATTAAAGTGAAAAACATGAAAATATGTGAAAGAGTATGAAAAAAAGTATAAAAAAAGGCATCAAACGGGTATTAATTTCTATTTTTTTTTGTTAATCAGTATCGTCGATGTCCATTTGGGCTGTCTGGCGCGAAGTTGATGATTTGACAGTTGACGTTCCAGAAGTGGAAGGCCGAAATTTCTTCGCATCTGGTTCGCTTGATTCGTCGTCTGATTCTGAGCTTAAAATAGCCACGGCGATATCTTCAGCGTCATTTCCAGTTTGTGGAGTGAATAACGGTACATCTTCTTCTGTATGTCCTTCTTTATTGTCCTCCGTCAACTCGTGCTCGAATCGTGATATCTTTTGAGACCACCAGCATACTTCAGCAATCATTGCGTCGATTTTCTTACCTTTGAAACATCTTTCCATCGGCATGGTTACCTGGTGGAATCGTTCAACCTGCTCGTCTGATTCTGTGGGCAGTTGTTTCAGGAACACGTCTAGATGATGGTGCATAAAATGGAGTTTTAATGTCATCGATGCATGAATGGAATCAAAGGCAGTGATCATATTCTTCACCAATTGCGTTGCTTTCTCATTGTCCACGCGGTTTTTACCCAAAACATCTTGAATAACTGCTTTTATTGCAATCCAAGCCTCAAGTTTTTTGGCAGACAATACTTGCATGAAAGCTTCACTTTTAATGAGTTCGCGGATGTCTGGTCCATTTAACACACCTGTATAAAAAATGAGAAAAAGCAACAAGTAACATACATAAAAAACAGTGCGAATATAGCGAAGTGAATCAACATTAATGCTAAAAAATGAAATACAATACCTGCAGTAATTTTATCATTGCTTAGTTTCGGAAATATTCGTTTCAAGCAATCGAAAATCTGATCGTTTCCTTTGACGGCCACTTCAATAAACTTTTTCACGATGCCCAATTTTATATGTAGTGGCGGTAGCAAAATATTATCAATATTCTCAATTAACGGTTTGTTGAACAAATTCAAATGCTTTTGATTCTTCAGATCTCTTTTCACCCAATGTGTGGCCTTATAGTGGTCATGTTTATACCGCGAATCCCATGTGCAGTAGAAGCAGAAGAATTTCGGGAAGCCGCCTTTTTTAATGACACCTTGCAAAATATTTACTACTTTTAAGTCGCAGCAAATTTTCCAGTTATGCTGCGTATATTTGATTTTGTCCAATATATCTGCTATGACTTCATAACATTCCTTCATATCCGTTCCGAATGCCAACGGGATGGATGGCATTTTATTTGTGACATGTAATAATACGGCCTTCAAACTTAACGTGGAGCCATCTATAAATAATCTCCAGTCGGCAGCATTATATTCCAAACCCATTTTGTTCACTAAGGCTTTTATGTCGTTGCAATATGTGAACGTATTCAAATCATTGACATTGTATAGTGTTTGGAACTCAGCTTGGCGTTTACGGTAACCGCTGGCGATAACGTTTTTCTGTGTGAGCTTTCTGCGCTTCATAAATGTAGTGAAAAATTCGGCATCACGCTGCGACAAACGAAATTTGGCTACGAGGAAATCGATTTCTTCTTGTGCTAGTGGTTTTGCTGCATCATCTGCGATTTCAGGGAAAAAATCCGGATCGAAGTGACCATAGTTGGTGTTTCCACTTTTTAATGACATCATTGACAGCATACTCGGACTCGGTGGTTTTGGTACTTCGGCATCATCGGGCATCGGTATTGGTAATGCAGCGGAGTCAGAGGCATTATATACTTTTGCTCCGCGTTTTTTTCTAGTCATTTCTTTGGTAAAATTTACGCAAGCGTAGCACTTGTCTGGCTCATGTACCCCGAACGTATTCCTTACCCACAGCATTGGCTTGGCATACCGTAAACATACATTTCTTTGATGCAACCACCCCAAGAGATTGCCATAACATAATGAACACACCATATTTGGCGTATGTTCGTCACCACTTGTATCCTCTTCACCGAAATAGAGTTTATATGCGAGTTTAAAATCATTAGAAAATAAATTTTTCCGTTCTTTTTTTCCATATTTTGGCTCTAGTTTACCACAAACGTAACAGAAACTATCTAATTTCGAGCATCTTTCCTTTTTCAATCACTCACTTCAATCACTTATATAAAAAAAGTAGAATGACGTAATTAATTTTATTGTAGAAATTGAAATCGTGGCAGTTTTATTTTTTATTTTCACTTTATCTATTTAGATTTTCGATCCAAAAATCAAAAATTTTCCATATGCGTTTTCTGACAAACGGTACAAACAAAATCAAAAATATCAACAACTTCTAGTCCAAAGTCCAACATGTAACAACAACTTGACAAACATTAGTATATACATTTACTTTGTTCTTTCGTCAAAAAAAATAACAACAACGATTTTGACAAATGCGCATTTATTTTGTTGTTTCGTATATAAAAAATTAAAATAAAAAATTGCAAAAATGTTTGTCAAGGCGTGGTCGTTTATAGGCTACATTTCTTCCCTTGATTATTTGGTAAAATTTTCAATAGTTCAAGAGCTGTAGTCGAAAAACGGAAAAAGTCGGTGAAAAAAGTGGTAATTTTTTCGACATTTTGGGGTTTTAATATATTCAGCATTTTTGTTGGCCGAGTCAAGAGCTACAACTTTGCTGAAGATTGCAAACAAAAATTCACAGCATTTTTCGAGCTATGGCCATGCGAAAAATAGAAGAAAATTGCAAAAAAGTGCTCAAAATCGAATTTGGCGAAAATACTATAGAGGCTCATAAAAATCAAACGGCAACCAATCTAGCAAAATCCAGAAATTACTTTTCTCCTCTCATCGAGTACTTTCGGCTGGGATAAGTGTTTTTTTGTTTGGAATTTTTGTGTTGTACTGTGTAATTATTGCTATACCCCCGTAGGCGGTATTGTCAGTATGATTTGTGTTAAATATTGTAAAGTTAGGTATACTTAAGTAACTTTTTTGTGTGAAGTGTGTCTCAGATATTAATAAAATATCTACCGAGTTCCTATATATAAAAGTTTTTAGTTCAAGCACGTGTTGACCTAGCCCATTCGAATTCCAAAGGATAATCTTTAAATCATTTTGTCTGTCCATCAATTTTTGAAAGTAGAACTGTGATTATATTCATCATATTAGATACTTGTGTTATAAGCTGTTTCATCATATCTTTGATATCTTGCATATTGATTGTTGAAATCTAGGGGTTAGTACGGAACTAGTTGTGGAGTTATTCGTTTTGTTTTTATTACAATTTAAGGTAGAACTTGTTGTGGAAATATTTGTTGTATAAGCTGTATTGTTTGCTTTTATTGCTTGGGCGTATGTGATAATATGACCAGAATTATCTTCAGATCTTGCTTGTTCGTTATTATGTAGATTTGTTTGATGTGTTTCATTTCGTTTTGGAGCTTCACTAGTTGAAGGCTCATTTTCTTTCTTTCTAAGAGGGGGAAATTTTTTTACTCTTAGTTCTTTGTAAACCATACAACCTTTATAGTTTGCTGCATGTTTTTCGCCACATAGGGCACATTTAATAAGATCACTCCTTTGTTTTATTAGGCACTGACTAGTTTTATGACTTCCGGCACATTTGACGCAAACAGGACTTTTTGTGCAAAAGTTTTTTGTATGTCCATAATTCTGACAGTTTGTACATTGTGGTAAGGATCTTTTTTGGTGTGGAGGTTCAAAGTTTATTTTACAATGTAAAAGGTGAGTGATGGAATATATATCTTTATTGTTTTTATTAGTTTTGAGTTCAATTGCGAACAATGATAAGGGTTTTTTTGTACCTGTTTGTAGTACATTTTGCACGTGTGTAACTTCGTGACCAAGTTCACAAAGTTCTTTTTTTATTTGCTCTTTGTCTGTTGAATAATGCATATTTCTTAGCATTACTTTAAATCCTTTTTGGTCTTGCGGTTTGTATGTATAGTATTGTTTCTTTGTTTTTTAAAAGTTTAACAATTTCTGTATAGTGAAAAGATTCTAGAGGTTGGATTTTGACTTCATTATCTTTAAGAACTTTTAGTTCGTAATAGCAGTTGGGTAGGGTGCTTAGTGCTTCGATCAGATTATCAATAAATAGAACGTTTTGTACATGTATTGGTGGAGGCTTACGATTTTTTGGCTTTGCTATTTGTGGATTTGGGGGTGCATTATGGTTTTCATGTTCATTTTCTACTTGCGATTTTTCATCATTTTCTATCTGGGACAGAATTTCAAATCTGTTTGCTGTTGAAGGTTGGCCTAACCAGTAAGATTTTAACGTTTTTTGAGATTGCTCTTTAGTTTTATGGTACTATTTGTATTGTTAGGTGAATTGCGGGACCTTTTTGAGCTACTATTATTTTGTGTGTTGATTTTCTCTTTATTTACGGGAGTTTTTACTTGGCTTGGTAAGTATGTATATGTGGACATAATCGGCATAAGAGAAGATTTTGTCGATGTAGACATAGTTGTAGTTGTAATAGCGGAGTATGAAGTAGTACTTGTTGTTGTTGTGGGAGCGAATGAACTGACTGATATGTATGTATGTGAGAGATTATTAATTTGAGTTGTTATAGTTGAGGATGTAGTTGCAGGTTGAAATTGATAGATATTATTTGCCGTTGTATTTAGATTAGGAGTAGCACACTGTGAACTCCACGAGAGCGGAGTCAACTGCGCACGCGCCATGAGAGAATTTGTGTTATTATTTATGGCGGGGGAAAGACTTGATCTTGATTCTATATCTTGTTCGTTTACACTTGCACTACTTATCTTATTTACTGTTTTAGGACAACTAGAGTTTAGTTTTTGAATATGGTTTTGCGGGAGTGTATTCTCCTGAGGGGGGGAGTGCCCAACAGGCATTATTTTTATATTGTTGTTATGTATGTTTTTTTATTTTGTTTATGAATTTCAAATGAAAACAAAAAGAAAACGGTCGCCCGTGAACATTTGTTTATTGTTAATTGTTTTAAGCGTCTTTTCGCAATTTATTTATTTTTCGTATGCACTTTGATATATTAAAAAGGCCGGTAATTACGGAGCAAATATAAACACGTCCGCACATAGGAAGAAATTTAAAATCTGTAAATACAATGAAATCTTTAATATTAATTTAAAAAAATCTTCAACTTTTTGTTTTTTTTTTACAATAAAAAAGACACCCTAATATATATATAAGTATTTCTTTTTTTCGTTTCAAAAATTTTATTTTTGTTTAATTTTTATTTCTTTAAAACAGTTTACACAAAAATTAACAGTTTCATATTTTCAATAAAAAATAAATTCATTCAGATACTAGCACTGCTATTAACCCATTGAACATTTCTTACAGTGCAATTCTCATTTTCTCACGAACACAACTACATTTTTATTTTTGAACAGCATTGTTTTACATACATACATATATACTTCGCTTGACTCTCACGCGCTACTGCCTCCGTTACATACATACGTATTTCGTTAGTGCCTCTTATTTTGTTCAATCGGTTTGGAAAGCCGGAAGAACATTGAATATTTCAACATGGAAAATAACAAGTGTCCAAAATTGGATGTTTTTTGTTACGTTTGTGGTCATATCGTCCCAAAAATAGGCAAACAGGTTCGAAAAAATATGTTTACTGAAAAATTCAAAACAGCGTTTTGTCAATATATTGATAAAACAGATTTAAGTGGTGCAAATTTTACGCCGAACACAAAAAAGTTGTTATAATACCCTTATAATGTGGATGCATGGAAAAGGTGTACAGTTTTCTTTTATGAAGCCAGTAATTTGCAAGACCTAACTGGACATGATGAATCCAGGTGCTACGCATGTATAAATTCCAGTTATGGATTGAACAGAAAAAAAATTGAAAACAAAAGTATACATTCCCGCTTTTAGTCGCATATCCAGTGCAACGCGCTGCTGTTACCGATCGACCTATACCTCCGAGTCTGGGTACTGTGTTCCTGCAAGCCGAAACCGTTTCACCAATCAGATCAATGTGAATGATGCAGATTGGACACCCAAAATTGAAAATAATGAAACACATCCGTTAACACAAATCGAAATGGTTTACATTGTGGCTAAGATGAGACTATCACAAAAAAATTCAGAATTTTTGACATCATTTTTGAAGCTTAAAAAACTCACAGAGCAAAATTTTCAGTGCAACATCAAACCGAAAACGCAAAGCTGATTTTCAGAAATTTTATTCCGTTGACTAATCAAATACGTCCACTTACTGCCATGATAATTGGAAAGCAATAACTCCCGAGCTCGAGAAACAATTAAAATTACGTAATGAACCTTTGATTAAGGATGTAGATGATATTTTGTTGCCATCGCTCCACATGAAATTAGAAATAGCTGGGAAATTCGTTGAAGTGGTAGTCAAAGATATTGAGGACGCCTATGACTATTTGAAATCCATCTTTCCAAAACTCAGTGAAGCTAAAATTAGAAAAGGTACGTATCGTTGTCTGTATTTAAATATTGTCATATCTAAATTTGTTTCGCAAATACTTTTTTTATTTTAAACAGGTACTCTGAATGGACTTGATATACGAAAATTAATGAAGAGCGAATCTTTCACATGCTTTCGAACCATTATAAACACCTATATGCATGGGACGCATTGAAACAAGTCATCGAAGGCGTTTATTTTAACGTCAATGCATCCATGACGTTAAAATTACATTTCATGCATTTCTACCTTGATACCTTTTTGACACAATTACCTCATGAATCGGACGAACAAGGAGAGAGGTTCCACCAGGTGACCATGCCAATGGAAAATCGATTCAAAGGAAAAAAATTAGATGCATTGCTTGCGGAGGTTTGTTGGTGGAGTTCTAAAATTATGCAGTTTGAAGATGACACTGGAATTGGTGGACACACTGAAGAAAACATGCCCTTGAATATTATGTCTACTCAGAACATGAATATGAACAACCTACGAAGAAAACACGATCATCAGAACCACAAGCGTCAACAAGGATGGATATTGACAATAATTGAAAATGTTCTAAATTTTGTTTCCATGCATAGATAACAAATAAGAATCTCATATTTTCTGTGTAAGAATAGCTGTAATATGAATCGGAATTTTTATTCTCATGTAAAATAAAGTATATTTGTGGATTTGTAATCCAGTTATTGAGCACAAAAGGTGAAAAATGGGCATTTTTGCAAAAGGTAGTACCTGTGAGCGAAGCACAGTACTTTGTTCCCATATAACGAGTGGACAAAAATAGAAGGAGTTGTCGTAGCTTACTAAAATTTGGTACGCAATTTTAGTTTGAGTAAATTAGAATATAAACTAAAGTTTAGGAAAATTGCTGCAAGCACACCCCTACCTACCATATATCCTGAAGTTTAAAAATATAATAACATCTTCAAATTTGGAAAATTGATAATTGTTATTAAAACAAAATTATTACGTGCCTGCAAATTTCTTTTGAATCGGATCAAGGACTCGCTTACCTGTCATATATCCTTTTTTCAAAAAATGCTATAAAATGTTTAAAAGTTGACTGATTGCATTGAAACTTATCAGATAAATTTAAATAAATATTCGAACATGTATACTAAAATTCGTTGATTTCGGTTTTGTAACTACAAAGTCATTAGTATATTATTTTTTACTGCAAACAATACCCCCCAAAATATTGTAATATTTTTAATAAGCTGTTACCCCTAAAATACTGTTACTTTGCAGTCATTGAAAATTATTTTTAACACTAAAGTAAAATAAATTTGTATTTTATTGTTCTTAAAATACCAAACCAGGCATTGATTCGATTACAACCCATGTTAGAAATCAGAGTTTAAATTTTATGAAACTTTTTATTAAAAAAACTATGTAGTTCGCATACCTAACTTAATAAATTTTATTAATGCTAAATAAAATGCTAATATAATAAAACAAAAGAAGTTCTGTCCGGGATGGAACTTTTTAAATAATACTCAAATTTAAACAAATTTAAAATCAATGGTACCTTTTATAAAATAATAATAAATATTGAGCTTCATTTAGATCGAAAAGTTTTTTTTAATCTTGATACCCATTTTTATAATTTTTTTCTCTTTTTCTATTTGTTTTAATATTTCTGTGTTTATTATATGACTCTTAATTATTAATTATTTTTAACATTTTTCAAAAGAAGGTATTGAAAAGAGTACTAACGCTTTATTAATACTGGTAACACTATCAAACAATATCCTTTAATTAGTCTGTTACTGATGTATAAAATCAGTTGACGATGGACTTTATTATCAAAAGTTATTTTTATAAGATATAATAAGTTGTTTGTTTATTATTTGTTGAAAATATTATAGAAACATTTCTTCAATTTTGTAATTTTTGAAATTATTTTTATACTAAAAAAAATGTTTTTTTGTTTATTTACACGTTAAAATTAACATTGAAATTCAAAACCAGAAACAAAATTTGTTGAAGGTTTATATTAAAAATTATATTTTTAGTTTGTTAAAAATTAACTATAGAATTAAAAAACCAAACATGAAATACTATTATTAAAACAATAATTTTTTTATATTTTTTCTGAAACAACTTTACGAAAAAAGAAAGGGTTTTTGTTTTGCTATCTTATTAAAATTATAAGAGATGTCTTTTTATTTTGTTAAAAACTTGTTTTATTTAGATTTCTTTCTGTTTATATAGCTAACATGAAAATCTTACTTAACCTAAAATTGAGTTACTTCCTTAAGTCACTCAATAACTAAATTTTACCTAATAGAAGTTCTGTATTTCTCCTATGAGTGATTTTCTAAAATGCACTCAATAACTTATTTTAATATTCGTTTTATAAAAATGTGCTAAAATCAATGAATTTTTGTTTAAAAGAAATAGTAACAAATCCAAAATTTAAAAAGTTTTTTTTATAAAATTTATTTAAGATTATTATTGGCTATTAAAAAACAAACTTTGATTCGCCTTTAGTTATATTGTGTTTATGTGTAACAGTGATAAAGTAACAGTATAACATATATATAAGAAAGTGATCAAATCCAAACATTTTGTTTGAATATGCAAAGTCAGTAATTAAGTTTGTTTAAACCAGGGGTGCCACAAGTTCTTTATAGAAGAACAAACACCAATACATATAAAGAATAACTGATTTTGATTCAATATTTTTTATTGTAAAAACCAATACAAAAAGAAAAAAAATATTTCATATCATACGTTAAACGAAAACAAAATCTACATTGATGATCGCTGTCGTTAATGTTTACCAGCAAAGCATACGAAAGTGTTGTTGCCTTGAACTTACGTGTATACAGTGTAGAACGACAAAAAAAAACTAATAAGACAAAGTTGTTTTTTAATTTCGTATTGCTAGGCTGAGTGCACTATGTGTGTATTAAAACACACAGCCTAAAGCTAAGTGCTTTTACAAGAACAAATGAGCACCAAGCGCATAGGGTTTGGGCACCTCTGGCTTAAACAGTACTTTCGGAAGAGAAGAACACAGTTCATCGCTCCATGTTATAACACAGTCAGTAAGGGCAAGTGCCTTGGATTTCGCCTGAAATCAAAACAAAGGTCTACTTTGGCAATTAGTTTTGGATACTTGTGTTGCACTCAAGAATTGAATGTGTACTTAATATCAAATTAATGGAATTATTGGAACTTGCTAAAATTTATCGGATGGTGATAAAAATGCATGTAGTCATAAGCTGAATGTATTTTTTTTTTACTAGTTTTAAGTTATTGAGTGACTTAAGGAAGTTACTGAATTCTAGGTCAAGAATAATTCTCATGTTAGCTATATAAGGAAATTAATTTTTAATAAAGACAAGATTTTGATTATCAAACTTCAGCTTGGAAATATCGGCGATCAATTAATCGTTTTCAATCGTTACATCGAGTTGCCGTAAATGCGGGGTTATGGAAGAAAAAAAAAACAAAATATTTAAATTTTTACTAGAGAATAGAGTATTCAAAAACCGAAAACCGTTCGATTTTGAATATTTTATAAATTCGAAGAAAACCGAAAACCGGTCTTTTTTGTTCGGTTAACCGGTTTTTTTGATTACATCACCAACTGGGTTACTTGGTCCCTTTTATTATTTCCGAACACTTTTATAATCGTTTGTTTGGTTATGAAGATTTAGATGTAAGTCTGATAGATTCCGATAGACTTAACTTTGGATATTCTAAATTCAAATAGTTTAATTTCTGATCTAAATAACACAATAAACAGTATTCAAAATCCTAAAAAAGAGACTGTACAAAATCATTCATCATTATATGTGACCCTCTCCGAGAAAAGGACTTAGTGTGTGAAAATAAATTTTTGAGAAAAACGCATTTAAAGTTTCATAACGCATTATCACTGTGAACACACCTTCAGTTGGGAGATGCGATTTGATATGGTTAGTTATGATTTGGTGCCGACTTTGGTGACGTCATTGCTATGTGGTGACGTATTTTTTTTCGCTTTTAGAGTGACAATTTAAAAACAATTTAAAACCAAAAAATCAAAAGAAGTAAAATTTTAATGTTTTTCTCATTTTTATCGATTTTCCCAAGTTAGTTTTGTACGTTTTTATGGGGTAAATAAATTTTTATCAGAAATCTAACTCATTTCATCTTATTCCACATCCTTTTAGGTACCAGAATCCACTCTTAAGTCCAAACCCGTTTTTGACACACTAGGTCCCTTTTCTCGGAGAAGGTCACATAAGATGATTTCATATATCTTGATAAATGCGACAAAAGAACTGAAAAGTTGGATATAATTGTCTTTTGATTACACTATGGAACATTTTTGGGATTATTGTCTGGGGGGTGAGAAATTCTAAGTCAGGGTGATGTACCAGGCCAGTATAGTAAAACCCTCAAAGGGTTTGGCGTTCGTATGTGTCAGTTTTTGTGACCTTTTAAATTTTTTCCTTATCTTGATGTTTTTTCGCTTAGTTGTAACATTTTGGCAAAAACGTAGTTCAACATAACTCGAGAACCACTTGTCCGATTTTGCTAAAACAAACTCAAAAAATTTAGAATTACAATTTCTTTAATCCGTTCATATAACGTTTTTCTTTATAATCAACAGTTTTGCCGGTAAAAATAAATTTGTGGAGAAAAAAATATATTTTTTTGCCTAAAAATTAAATTTTTTTTTTTTAAATTCATACAAAATCCAAAACGGAAAAAAGGATCAAGTGTTATTAATTTCATCTAAAGTCACATAACCTATAAACAAAATGCGACATAGATCATAGAAATCGATTAACGCGTTCTGCTTTTATTTACAATTAAGTGAAGGTATCCCATTTTGACAAGAATATTGATATATGTTTTTATTCAAAAAAGTGTCATTTATCGCCTTTTTTATAAATTTTCCCCAATAACTCCAGACTTCTGGCCATAAACTACTAAAAAAAATAAGTAAACATTTTTATAATTTTTTATTTTTATTTTATTTATTTATTTTTATTTATTTTAATAAATATTGCCTAGACTTTTTCGATGGTGGTTGTTCGGGACTAGTGGCATCGCATTCATCGCTATCATCAGTTTCTGAACCACACATAATGTCAATGTGTGACTCCACTGTTGGCCCTTCTGCATCTCCTGAAAATTCTTTATCATCGAGATCATCCTTGTCTTGCCACACAAGCTTACTCCACCAGCAAAGCTGAGTTTTGAACTGTCAATAAATAATCTCCAGTCATCTGCTTCATATTTTACTTCCATTGCGTCCATCAATTTTCTTACATCCGGGCAATATGCAGAAGTTTTTTCATCATTCACAAGGAATAAACTTTGGAGTGTTGCCTGACGACTTCGATAAGCTGTGACTTTCACACCGGGTGCCAACAAATTGTTTGATTTCAAAATGGAAGCCAGCTCTTCCGATTTATGCTGTGTTAATTCCAACTTGGCAACAATTGAATCAAGCTTATTTTGATTTATTAAAATTGGCTCATTGGATACTGATGGCTCATATGGGGGATCATCGCGTGCATGATATGTCGGAGCAGTCGTAGAAGAGAAAATATCTGGGATAGAAGCTTTTAGCACAGGAATGTGGTCCGAATGAGGCAATGGTGTTGCGGCACTTGCAACACCAACGTAATTATACGATTTTCTTTTCCTTTTTGCGGCTCCTTTATTCGCACATGCATAGCAATTCAATGGATTGTGACCTTTGCCAGGATTAGTCCAAGTCATTGGGATATCGAATGGCATACTTTCACGTCTTCTATTTTTCCAATCCATTAGACGGTTGTAGCAGCTTTCACACACTATATTTGGTACCCAATTTTCGTTCATTATAACATTTTGGTTGAAGTACATCTCGTATGTTTGAACAAAATCAGTACTGAAATTTCCCCTTTTTTTATGTGTTGAGACATATTGACCACAGCAGTAGCAAAAGCTATTTATATCTGGCTTGCACAGTTCCATATTCTGTTCAGTTTTGTTCACTTTTAAAAAACTGGAGAAAAATCACTTTTACTGTTCGCGTTCGTCGGCACTTGTTGAATGACAAAAATCACAGAACCAGTGTGAGAAAGAGAAGAAGTATAATGACAATGCATGTTTTATGTGAACATTACAGAACCAGTGTTGCCACATCAATATTTCTCTTTTAGTACAGTAGAAAAATATGAGAGAGTTCGGCTTGTGAGTGTCAATGTTTTCTCCAAATAATGTTGTGCATATCTGGAGCAAATTTTTGAAATTCATACATTTACCTAATTGTGAATAAATGAGAAACGCGTGCATCGATTTTCATGATCTATGCCTTTTTTTGCTCATGAGTTATGTGACTTTACGCGAAAGTAATTAGTTTTGGCACTTTTTCCCATTTTGGATTTTTTATGAATTAAAAAAAAAATATATTTAAATTTTTAGGCAAAAAAATACTTTTTTCCCTTCATACTTTCTTTTTTAACTTCGAAAGTGTTGCACATATAGTACAGTAGAAAAATATGAGAGAGTTCGGCTTGTGAGTGTCAATGTTTTCTCCAAATAATGTTGTGCATATCTGGAGCAAATTTTTGAAATTCATACATTTACCTAATTGTGAATAAATGAGAAACGCGTGCATCGATTTTCATGATCTATGCCTTTTTTTGCTCATGAGTTATGTGACTTTACGCGAAAGTAATTAGTTTTGGCACTTTTTCCCATTTTGGATTTTTTATGAATTAAAAAAAATATATATTTAAATTTTTAGGCAAAAAAATACTTTTTTCCCTTCATACTTTCTTTTTTAACTTCGAAAGTGTTGCACATATAGGAAAACGGTATAGAAACAGATTAGAGAAATTGTAATTCTTAATTTTTCTTAATTTGTTTCATCAAAATCGGACAAGTGGTTCTCAAGTTATGTTAAACTACGTTTTTGCCAAAATGTTACAACTAAGCGAAAAAACATCAAGATAAGGAAAAAAATTTAAAAGGTCATAAAAAAAAACTGACACCCTTTGAGGGTTTTACTATACTGACCTAGTACCATCACCCTGACTTGGAATTTCTCACCCCCCAGATTGGCTGTTGTACTGTGTTATTTGTCCAACATCTACTATTAGTGAAAGAGTATTTTCCACTTCTAGCTTTATCAAAAGCAAACAAAAAAATCGTCTTAAATCGAAACATTTAAATTGCATATTATTTCTAAAATATTATTTTAGAAGTTGAAAATAGATTTTCTTTTTACATATTTAAAATATAATATTAAAAAAACGTGCCAAACGTTTTAAACGTTCAAATTACTAACGTACATAAATTTACCCAATTTACAAACTTAATGATCTCTATTCATTTGATATGAATATAGTTTTATAATATTAATTTTTAAGATATTGTATTAAAAAATATTAAAACCAATAAATAAAATGTTGAAATGAAATACAATAAAAAAATATTATAAATATTTTTTTTTTTAAGAATGTATTTTTTTTATTTTTATTACTTTATATATTAAATTTCTTTTTTTTTTGTTTGTAATAAAACAATTAACAAATTATATAAGCTTTTTATTCAACCGGTTGACCGGTTTTTTTTGCAAAAACCGAAACCGGTTATTTTAAAATTCGATTTTTCGAAGAAAACCGAAACCGGTCTTTTCAAAAGGCCGGTTTTTTTAATACTCTAGTAGAGAAACAAGATCTCAATTTAATTATTAAAAAATGTTACCATTTTAACAAAAGTATATAAAACTGCTTGTAAAAGCGAAGATGGCTGATTAACAAGTGAGTTAATTAATACAAAAAAGAGTATGAAAAGGCGACCAACAATGCTCATTACCAAATTCAGCTCGAACAATAATGCTCTTTACAAGGTACAGTTTAGTCGCAAGACTTTTAATCCTAATGTTTTAAAAAATGTAAGAATTATTTCCAATGTACTTGTCACTTGGAAAAAATACAAACCAAGAAACAATGATAAACCAACTCAATGTTGGAATTGTTTAATGTATGGTCACGGTGGTGAACACTGTCATCGAAGTGTAGCATGTATGATTTGTGCAGGTCGACATAAAACAAAAGAATGGCCATTTAACATCACTGGAAAAAAACAATTGTTTTTACTTGTTTTAATTGCAAAAAACGGTAAAGAAAGAACTGATCATTCTGCAAATGACGTTAACTGTCCTTTTCGTTCTCTTTATCTGGAAACAAGAGCAAGAGCAACATCTCAATCTCAGAGAAAAGGGAGACACCAACAACAACAACATGTTAATTCATTCCAATTTAATGGAGTAGATTTCCCAAATTTAAGTACCAACACTGTACAAAATTATAATAATAGCACCAATAATAAGAATAGAATTAAAAGAAATGTTTCGTATTCGGAACAGCTGAAAACTAATAATGATCTCTTTAGCATCGATGATCTCTTTGACATTTTTACAACAGCTATGGAAGATTTACATAGGTGCACATCAAAAGTACAACAAATTAAAGTTGTTATGTCTATGGTAAAATACGCCCATGGATTATAATAACTTAAACGAATTCAAAATGCTTTACTTGAATGCTAATGGCATTTCAAACTTCAACAAATTAAAACAATTTGAATTATTACTCGAAAGAGAAAATATAAAAATTGCTTCGTTAAACGAAACTTTTTTTAATGGAAGTCACAAACCATACTTAAGTAATTATTTTGTATACAGAAACGACAGACCAACAAGAGGCGGAGGAATAGCTCTATTAATTTATAAGTATATTGAACACAAAAACCTTTTTATTTCTAACACAAAATCAATTGAAAACATTTCTATTGAAGTAATGATAAACAATAGGCCTGTTGTAATAACTTCTTCTTATTCGCCACATTATACCAATGACTTTTCTGGTGACATCTTGAATATTACACCTTCGACGAAAGAGTATATTGTTTTAGGTGATCTTAATGCCAAACATCCCTCTTGGAACTGTACCACGAATAATACTGCCGGTATTGTACTCAACAACTTACAGCAAACATGCAACTTTTTTGTACACTATCCTTATAGCCCAACACTGTATCCACATCAACGTAATAGCGAACCGTCCACTGTCGATATAATTATAAGTAACTCGCCTCTAAAATTGGAAATGAAAACTATGGAATACGAAATTTCTTCAGATCATCGTCCCATTATTTGTACACTTAAAAGATCGAAGGCGAAATTGGTAGACCTCAGTTATTATGATTACAGGATAACTGACTGGAATATTTTTATGAATTTTATTGACAATAAAATAATTTTTTATACTGATGTATACAATTTCAAGGCAGCAATTGACCAGGAAATAAATAAATTTATCAACATATTATTAGAGGCAAGACACGTATCAACACCTAAGGTAACACATCAAAATAATTATGTATTGCCAGACAATATCATAAAATATATAAAACTAAGAAGAAGCTACAAAAGAAAAAGTCAAATAACTTCCAATGTAGACGAGAAAAATGTATATAATCAGTATACTTAATTCCTAAGTAACCTGATAGGTAAAAGTATTTCAATACATCGTAATAAAAAATGGTGTCAACTTTTATCTAATTTGAGAGCTGGCAACAAATCATTTTGGAAAATAAGCAGAAGCTTGCGAGGCAAAGGTAAAAATCAAATTCCTCACATTAATCTTGGAAATTGTAAAATAACTTCTAAAAAAGAAAAAGCTGAAATTCTGGCCAACACGTTCGTCCAGGCTAATAATCTTACCGTTAATTACAAGCACTAACTGGAAAAAACCATAAATGCTAAAGTAAACGATTTTAAGAATGAGAACCCATGTTCTGAATCTGCCATTTTTACAACACTTGATGAAGTAGCACAAATAATATCATCATTAAAAGCTTCTAAATCCCCTGGTTTCGACAATGTTCCCAACCTGCTACTGAAGAAACTTTCAATTAAACCCTTTAAACTGCTCGTAATAATAATTAATAGCTGCATCAAACTCAACTATTTCCCTAAAAAGTTTAAAGAAGCTAAGGTCATAGCTATCAACAAACCTAATAAACCAAAGATTAATCCAAGTAGCTACAGATCCATTAGTCTTTTAAGCAATTTAGGCAAAATATTTGAAAAAATACTGCATTTACGTCTGAGTGAATTTGTTACGACAAATTCCATAGTCGCTAACGAACAATTTGGATTCAAAAAAGAGCACAGTACTACTCATCAAATAAACCGAATTAAAAATCACATTATGACTAACAAAAACAACAAACGTTCCACGGGTCTTATATTGTTAAATATAGAAAAAGCCTTTGACACTGTTTGGCACCATGGCCTTTTATACAAACTTTTAGTTGCAAACACACCTAAATATCTTTGCAAACTTATTGCTGATTTTATAGAGGGTCGAACCTTCAAAGTTTGCATTAATAACGAAACCTCATCTTCGAAAACTATTACAACAGGATTACCACAAGGGTCAGTTTTGTCACCATTGCTCTACTAAATTTACACATCTGACTTTAAACCCCCAAAATATATGAAAATTGCTTATTATGCAGACGATACTGCATTAATTTCCGCAAGCAAACTGACTAGTGCGCTTCTTAAAAAAATGGAAAAAGGGCTTATAAATTGCAATAAATATCTCCACAAGTGGAAAATTAAAATTAATCCAAATAAGAATCAAGCAATAATCTTTCCATTTAACAAATCTCCCAAAAGACTGCCAAAACGGCAACTAACATTTGGAAACGAAGTCATAAATGTACGTAACGATGTTAAAAATCTTGGTGTTGTTTTGGACAAAAAACTCACATTTAAGCAGCATATTAATGAAATAAGTCAAAAAGCTATTAAATCTTTTAAAGCTTTATGGCCGTTACTTAATTGACGGTCGCATTTAAACTACAAAAACAAAAATCTACTTTTCAAAAGTGTTATAAGACCGATATTAACGTATGCTAGTCCTATCTGGAGTACTGCTGCTAAATGTCACCTTAAAAGATTGCAAATCATCCAAAACAAATGTCTCAAAATGATAAACAACAAACCTTGGAGATATCCAACAAATCTAATCCATGAAGAAACTGGCTATGAAACAATCATTGATATTATAACAAGAATTAATAACAAATACTACGATAAAATTGAAAGTTCTTCTTATCCACTGATAAGAGAATTAAATATATTAATAAATAACTAAACACAAATTATCAAATCGGAAATGATATGTTTATAAAGAACTATTATCTATAATAGTACTACTATAAATATATATACATTTCCGAATAATATTTGAATAACTTTAAATCACATAAAGTTTTTTTTCCCCATTTTGCCTTTAAAAAAATTAAATTGAAAACAGAAAAAATATATTAATATCTTAGACCAAATGTATTATTTGTTGTAATATCTATGTAAAGATAAGATCTCATATTTTAATATCAAGTTAGTAAAGCAAAAATGTAAATAAAGGAAGAATTAAAAAAAAATATATAAAACTGCTTGTAAAAGCGAAGATGGCTGATTAACAAGTGAGTTAATTAATACAAAAAAAGAGTATGAAAAGGCGACCAACAATGCTTTAAGTGTAATACTGCCACCAATGTTGTGTAAGAGGGGAATAAAACTTAAAATCTATCAAATTAATAACCCCACAAAGGGTAGGGGTTAACCAAAAGGAACAAATATAAAAATTAACAAAGTTTGAGTATTTGTGCTTAAACACATGACGATCCTGCCAAATTGGATGCCGAATTCGATCCTGCCGATTTAAATTACTACGGTCCAAGATTGAGCAGTTGTAAACAATTTTACTGGAAAAGCAACCTAACCCACGCCAAAGGTTAGAAAGATTGTGCGGCCAAAGGACAATCAGGGACACCAAGAAGACAAAAACCAAAAAAAAAAAAAAAAACCAACCAACCAAAGAAGATCAAACGATACAAAAAATAATATATAATAAAAATATTAACACAAGACAAATTTTTTTAATAGAGTGCTCCATGTGAGAACATATAATTGTACGGAGGCGACTTCGCCCGTGTACAGGTAGTGAAAAAAGTATATATAAAAAAATCAAACAATAAAGATCTAACCCTATGATTTTGGTCAACCCTAGACCACTGAAGACAGGTGCGGATTCAGGAGTTATAACGGGATATCTGCCTCCCACATCTCGGTTAAAAATCCCGAAAAAAAAATTACTAAGTGATTTACGTTTTGCTACTTCTAAAAATTCATTAACATTTCTATAAATATATTGTTGCCTATCCAAATATTTGACTGCAAATATCGTGTTTTTAAAGTTTTCTTGTAGACCACTCTTAAACACATTTGCCTCAACAAATTTTGCAAGTAGAAATGATGAATTTCTTTTTGTTTTTGTATCATATGTTTTTTATTTTATTTAGTTTTTTCCTTGTCCTGTTAAGTATCGAAAAAATCGAGATACGCCTTTTCTATGTTAAGCCATCGATATGTATTCTTATTTTTTTACTAAAAGACTTGTATGTATTTTTAAGTTTGATTTAAAGATTAGCCTACTTAATTTTATGTATGGAATTGACTTTAATTGAATTTAAATTATATATTGCGAAAAAATTTGAAAAAATATTCCTAATCAGTTAAAAATGTAAGTATAAAAATCTGTTAACAGGTTTTGCAGCGCAAAGGGTTAAAAGTTCGGTATGTTTAAGAATTTAAAATTTGTTTTTTAATAGTTATAATTATTGACGATTCTTAAATGAAATACAACGGTCAATCGGATTTTTTAAATATAGCATGTCAACTTTTAGTGGATTTAGCACTTTTCACTTTTTTTATTTTACACTTTTTTCTTTATAGAATTAAAAAAGAAAAAAATCTTAAAACTCTTGGTTTAATACCGTCAAATGTTGAATTAGTAAAGCTTTAATTTATAAAGGGTGTCCCAAGAAGAACGCAATTTTTAAATCTGGCAACATTCGAAGTGTCATTGTTTGACATTTGAACAATTGTTATTGTTTGAGGTTAGTAAAAATGGAGCGCTACACGAATGAACAACGCATTCTCATTGTGAAATTGTTTTACCAAAATGGTGAAAGTTTTGCGGCTACAGTTCGCAAATTGCGATCAATTTGGGGTCACAATAATGCTCCAAAAGAGTCAACTGTAAAGAGATTAATGGATAAATTTGCCGAAACTGGGTCTGTTAGTGATGTAAAGACAACAACGCGCCATCGACCAGGTCGATCGACCGAAAATGTTGCAGCTGTACGTGATGATGTCGCTCAAACTCCATCCACCTCAATTCGACACCGAGCTCAGCAAATTGGTGTCTCCAAATCCACTTTGCAGAATTGAAGAAATGAATGTGGAGGGCATGTGGTTCCAACAAGACGGCGCCACATGTCATACAGCCAGAGAAACAATTCAATTGCTGCATCAGTCATTTCCCGGTCGTGTTATTTCGCGTTTTGGAGATCAGAATTGGCCGCCTAGATCGTGCGATTTAACACCATTAGATTTGTTTCTTTGGGGTTTTTTGAAGTCGATGGTTTACGCGAATAAGCCGACGACGACTCAAGCCTTAAAAGAGGAAATTGGACGCTGCATTAATGAAATACCGCAGCATTCATGCAAAACGGTCATTGAAAATTTCATTAAAAGATCGCGTGCATGCCAGCAAAGCCGCGGCGGCCATCTGCACGATATATTGTTACATACATAACCTCATTCTGTCTACTTTAGGATATAATAAAGTTTCACGATATTTTTTTAAATATCTTTTTATATAAAATTTAAAAATTGCGTTCTTCTTGGGACACCCTTTATAATGACGTTAAGAATTTTCAAGGACCTATGATGGATAATGTACAAAATTTACGTGTTAGAAGAAGGGTTTTGAGATTTTTATAAAGATTATGTAATGAAAGAAATAAAAATCGTAATGCTTCATCTAAAATTCGCTTGACCGATAAGAAATTTATTTTTAGATTGGAAACCGAAATTAGTAAAAAACGATGTATCTTTTAATCTTACTCAATTATGACAATTTTATTTCTTTTTAATTTTTATTTTTTAAACTTTCCCAGCAAAACTTTGGTAATGGTTGCGATATTCTCATGCGTTACCTTGTAATGATAGCTCGTTACCTTTTTCATTATTTGCAAGCATAAAGTAATAAGGTACTCATTATTGATTTCATAATATATTATTTATAAATGTAAAGTAATAATTGAAATATTTTTGAAAATCTATTTTTAGATACTAAGCGAAAAAACTAAGCGCAACAATTCAAGTTTAAAGCAATTAAATACTATATGCGTCGATAGCTCAGTGGGTAGAGTTCTTGGCTGGCAACCAGATTTCCCTGGTTCGATTCCCATCTTGACCACATTATTTTTAATTACAAGTATTTTAACCCTTCGTCAGGCACATATTTTGAGCTCTTAGTTCTGGCACATGGTGTCTGGCCAGACCCCTATACATTTACATGCATTTGTATGGAAATAAGGGCTGTTTGCCGTTAAATTTTTTACTAAGATAGGAAAATATTTGTTATATTTTGTGTTTCTATTTCTTTTAACTATGTTATTAGCTACCTGAGGAAGAAAAAATAGACCTGAAAAATTCTTTGGAATGAAAAGGGCAACAATTTTTTTGTTCTATATATATTTCTCTTTATTATGGGTAAAGTAATAAATGTTTATGACAAAATAGAAAATTATTATGAAGAATACATTGATTTTTTTATTCCGAATTTTGCGGAGGGCAACAAAAACATAAATAACACTAGGCAACAGCCATTTTGTTATTTGGTTCTAGCATACTTTTTCTCATGGATTTGGACCTACTGAACACGAAAATGAATTTTAAAAATTTTTCTGTCGATTGGTTTGCGAGATACAAATTTTTTAATTTTTTTTTTTTAATTTTTGGAGGTACACTTACTATTTTGAGCATATCTTTAGTCTTCTTTGACCTATTTTATCCTACTACTACTCAAATTAAAGACAATTGAGCCGTCTACAACTTATTCTCAGAAAATTTTCAAATCGGGTTAGTAGTTTTGATGTTGGCGGCTTAAAAAGGTTAAAAAACTGCGTTTTTTTAGTAAAAATGTGGCTGAAAAATTCATAAAAAAATTCATATAAAATGTAAAACGCGATGTTAACAGCGATTTTAATTTTTTTACGTATAGCTGACACTTTTCCAAAGAAAATAAGCCCTTACTTAACAAAATCTGATGACAAATGGCCGACTTATTATTTTTTTGGTAAACGACCGAAATTCCGCTATTTCACGATTTTTTGATTTTCATTATTTGCACAGCTTACCTACCCAACGCAAACGAATAAATACATTTGAACTTAATTTAAAATAAACAAATTAGTCTTCGTATATTATTTTTTAATTTATTTACAGCACTACATGCTCAATGTATCGCACAATTAGCTAAACTAACGAAATTAAACTAACTAATTAAATTAAGCAAATCAACGCACAAAAAAATGAGTAAAAACAAAGATATAAGTGTACATTTTATGCCATGTGGAAAAACTGCTGACTTCTTCTTTGTTTTTTGTATTCGCTGCAATCGGTCTCACGCATTAGGGTCCAAATATAGTCACCCATCATAGCCGTGTCATAGTTGCCCTGATAGCGTCGTTCCATAGCCTTCAATTCCTGATGAAAGCGCTCGCCGTGTTCGTCGCTCACGTCTCCTAAATTCTCAGGGAAAAAATCCAAATGAGAATCCAGAAAGTGTATTTTAAGTGACATGTGCACTCCCATGGCTTCATAGTTCTTTACCAGATCCTCAACTATGTCCTTATAATTCGGGCTTTTGTTGTTTCCTAAAAAGTTTTCCACAACAAGCCTGAAGGAATTCCATGCTGCGGCTTCGATGGGTGATAACAGCTTTGGGAATTTTTCATCTTTCAACATTTTTTTTATCTCGGGTCCTGCGAAGACTCCTTCTTTAATTTTTGCCAGCGAAAGGTAAGGGAAAATTGACCGTAAATAGGCAAAAGCTTCACCTTCTTTGTCTAATTTTTTGGCAAAATTTTTAATCAAACCCAATTTTATGTGCAGCGGCGGAAGTATTATATTTTCACGGTTCTCTATTAGTGGTTTGCGCTGAACATTCGCTTCTCCAACTACAGGTTTCGTTCGTACCGGCCATTTTTTGTTTATATAATGCTGATCATCAGCGCGGCTATTCCAAAGGCACAGAAAACAGCAATGTCGCGTATAGCCTCCTTGGAGTCCACACAGAATGGCCACAACTTTAAGGTCGGCGCATATTTTCCAATTGTATTTCCTATACTCTATGCATTTCAGCAAAATGTCCATAGTTTCATAGTTCTCCTTTGAATGAACCGCATGAGCAATAGGAACAGATGGCTTTTCATTCCCATTATGTAAGAGAACTGCCTTCAAGCTCTCTTTGTTGCTGTCAATAAACAACCTCCATTCGTTGGGGTTGTGAATTTGGTGAAGCTCTTGGAACAAGCCTGAAATGTCGCTGCAAAAACATATTTGGTCTTTCTTTGTATAAAATTTTGCATACTCCTTGTGACGGTTTCTGTACGCTGATACTTTCACTTCTGAAGCCGCAAATCCACACTGTATCATCCGAGACGCAAAAAGTTCGGATTTCTCCTTAGTGAGACCAAAATCGCGCACCCAATCGTTTAGTTCGGCCTGTGACAGTAATTTTCGCTTTGCACCCGGCTCAAATTCGCTTGCATTTGACTCAGACTCTTCTTCTGACGATTCTGCTTTTTGAAGAGATGCACCAGGGCACACTGGATATGGCACATCATGCGAATGTGGTACTGGAAGCGCAAACGATCCCACTTGAGCGTAGTTCCATTTAAAAAATCTTCCTACCCCACTGTTTGTGGTGAGGCAAAAATAACAGTCTGTGGAATGGCATAGCGGCTTTTTCCACATCATTGGTGTATCGAATTTCATATGGCGGCTAAAATTAAAATAAATTACTATATTCGCTATGTATAATGTGTTTAAATAAAAATTCTTACCTTCCGCCAGCTGCCCAGTTGGTTAAGATTATATAGCAAAGATCACACAGCGACTTAGGTGTCCATGGTTCTGTGATATTTGGTGAAATACCAAAATAATTCAAATAGTGCAATTGTACTGCTGGAGTAAACTTGTGTGCGTGATTTTTTTTTATAAACTGGCCACAAACATTGCAGAAATTGTCTGGATCGTTCAAACACTCGAACACACGTAGTCTTTTACTCATTGTCTTCCTTGCGTTTTCTAAATATTAACTTCTTTACACTTTCACAGACAGTTTTGAAATGCAATTGATAACCGTGTCTCCTTATGTTTAAATATGTATGAGCATGTAGTGCTGTAAATAAATTAAAAAAAAATATACGAAGACTACTTACTTTGTTTATTTTAAATTAAGTTCAAATGTATTTATTCGTTTGCGTTGGGTAGGTAAGCTGTGCAAATAATGAAAATCAAAAAATCGTGAAATAGCGGAATTTCGGTCGTTTACCAAAAAAATAATAAGTCGGCCATTTGTCATCAGATTTTGTTAAGTAAGGGCTTATTTTCTTTGGAAAAGTGTCAGCTATACGTAAAAAAATTAAAATCGCTGTTAACATCGCGTTTTACATTTTATATAATTTTTTATATGAATTTTTCAGCCACATTTTTACTAAAAAAACGCAGTTTTTTAACCTTTTTAAGCCGCCAACATCAAAACTACTAACCCGATTTGAAAATTTTCTGAGAATAAGTTGTAGACGGCTCAATTGTCTTTAATTTGAGTAGTAGTAGGATAAAATAGGTCAAAGAAGACTAAAGATATGCTCAAAATAGTAAGTGTACCTCCAAAAATTAAAAAAAAAAAATTAAAAAATTTGTATCTCGCAAACCAATCGACAGAAAAATTTTTAAAATTCATTTTCGTGTTCAGTAGGTCCAAATCCATGAGAAAAAGTATGCTAGAAACAAATAACAGACAAAAGTTTGTTATTTGTGACCTAGTGTAATCTACTTTTGAATGTTGCTGACAAACAGGATTGTTGCATTTGCAGCAAAAAAAGCGTGTCTTACGGCGTATTTTGTCACCTTGCTGCAGGCAAATTCTGCAATCTTTTTTTGGCAGCTAGTGTGTCTGGACCACTGCGTGAAGCCACATTACGGTTTGCTATATTGAGAGGTCTCCCAAAGTACGCTTCAAATGCTATACGAGTTGTTGGTTGAGCCACAATGTGCGGATTATTGATGCGATTTTCAACGTTGGCCAGTACCAATTGCTTTGCAAGTTTATATAAAATTTTGCGTCTTCTTTCTTTTCTTGTATTTTCATCATTTAGCTTACATATAATGTAACTTGCCAATGCCATCACATCAATCATGTTGTAGAAAAACGCGTATGTCCAGCGTCTGGTTGACCGTTTTGTTGTGTAATGAGTTAGCATTTGATCCATCGTATCGACTCCGGCTTTAGTTGAATTATAAAATAAAATTGCTTCCGGTTTCATGGCTACGCCTTCAACATATTTCGTGTAATGCACGGTAGAAATGAAATTGACTGCCTTATTTTTTTTGGGCACGTAGCTGCAAAGTGCAACAAGATTTTCATGAAAACCAAACACACTTGAAAGAATTGGTCGTCTGGTGCTCTTCATAACTTCCTTAGGAAGACATCTTTTGTTTGCTCGAATGGTGCCAAAAAATGCCAGTCCCATAGCAGCCAGTCGTTTAGCGCCGTTCAATGAGGTGAAAAAATTATCAGAAATAATTGTTCTGCTGCTGTTTGCGTAACAATTTGCGAAATACATTAGAACATTTTCACCTTGATTTATCTCCCGATTGTCTCCTTCCTTTCCAGTGTATAGTTTTCCTTTCAATGGAAATTTATCTTAGCATCGCATGCCCACCAAACTTTGATCCCATACCTTGCAGGTTTTGATGGGATATATTGGGTGAACTTTGTGCGCCCACGATACGGAAACAACTGCTCATCGATGGTGATATTTTCATAAGGTTCATAATAATTTTGCAGATTTTCATTGAGAAAATTCTAAAGGTCCCGGATAGGAGCTGCTTTATCTGTTTGCTGTCGGAATGCACGCGTACGACTATTATCGAAAGGAATATATCTGGACAGAGTAATGAATCATTTGTGCGACATAGCCGCACGGAATATGGGCAGCGAATCAGAACGCCACAATATACTGAAGTCTTGCATATTCTTATGGCTGAGACCAGAAGCCAACAAAATCCCAATGAATGCATCTAGCTCAGAGCTTGTCAAATCAAACCATTTTCTTTGGGTAGACTCTGGATGTTCTTCATTCCATTTTCTAATTGATTCTCGCCCATGCCGATTTGTTTCACTAATGATGACGAACGTAATATTGGTTGAGAAAAATAGCTTGAATACCTCAACTGGATTGGTGAGCCTTGTTTTTGTTCCAGATCGAAAACGCATGATATTATGCTGGCGCAAACGAGATGCAGGGGGTTCAGTTTCGTTCCATTTAGTACCGTCTTTA
Organism: Eustalomyia histrio; assembly: GCA_949748255.1. NCBI lineage: Eukaryota > Metazoa > Arthropoda > Insecta > Diptera > Anthomyiidae > Eustalomyia > Eustalomyia histrio. The sequence goes on from OX456523.1 coordinate 158,431,328, forward strand.
CCATAAAAACAGCCTGAGTCGACTTCATTTGCTGCTTCAGCATCATTTCCACTTTCTTCTTCTTCATCTACGTCTTCATCACTATCATAAAGTTCGTTAGGTTCAATTTCCAAATCATTTTCTATGTCTGATGCATCATCTTCTGGCACATAATCAGCAGTGTCGTCACCATCGTTTTCAAAAACATCATAATTTTCATCAGCTTCTACCTGACTTTGAAAATCACACACTAATGCCTCTGACAATTGGGGTTGCAAATTCGCGCTACGCAAGCGTGTATTATAAATAAATTCCTAGATTACTTCTTCACTGTTCAACGTTCAATGAATAACTAACTCACAAACAAAATCAGAAGAAAGAAAGAAGCATAAAAGAATAAAGTAAATACAAATTTCCAACTCGTGCCATGTGCTTTGCCTATGCGTTCATACAAAATGCATAAGGGTCTGGCCAGACACCATGTACCAAAAGTAAGGTGAAGATTTTTTATTTGGCTTTTTTGTCCTGTTCCAAGAACTTTTTTTCAATTATTAATTTATACATCGAAAGCCAACAATATTTTGGGAGATTACCTGAAATTACAGCCATGTACCTAAAATAGAAGTATGCATTTAAATTAAATATGTCTGGCCAGAACCATGTGCCACTTCGAGGGTTAAATAAAATATTTGTAATAATTTTTTTAAATAAAAATTTCTCTTTTTTAAAAATCTATTTTTAGACCCATTACTTTTTCCATTCTCGAAACCATATAAGTAACCCCTTACATTATCACCTCTAAAGTAATGTGTATATACATTACTTTGAGGCTCATCGCCTGTAAAATTCATCAATGAAGTAAGGTGTAAAGTAATCTATCGGCTTCTATGGCTATACATTACTTTATCCATTATTTGGTAATGTGTGGTTTTGCTGGGTTTTATTTTACACTTATTTGGAATATTAATTTTATGAAACTTCTTTTGTAAAAACTAATTTATTTAAGCTGTTGTGTTTTTGTATTTAATATTAATTTTTTTTGAACTATTTAAATTAAAATAATTTATTTTTGTTTTTGCAATATAAGAAATTTAAATTTTTATGTAATGACTGATTATTATTATTTTTTTTATAAAGACTAAGTAAATTAAATTGTTGCACTGAATACATTTTTATTGTTTTTAGTCTTGTGTTTTATGTTATTATACCCTCCGCCATATATGGTAAGGGTTTATATATCATTTTGTCATTCCGTTTGTTACATGTCGAAATATAGGTCTAGGATCCCATAAAGTGTATATATAAGTGATACTTATGCAATCGATTTAGCGATGTCCGTCTCTACGTCTGCCTGTCTGTCTGTTAAATGGCGATCACAACGCAAAGACACAGGCGGGGACGCTTATGTTTACCTAGATTAATGGACATCCTCCCGAGAAGTTTGGTATTGCAAATGAACAAAATCAGTTGAGCGGTCAAAAAGTTATGGTGTATTTAGTACAATTTCATAGTAACGATTGGCAATATTTTCACTTGTTTTTTACCAGTCGCTTAAATTTAAACAATCTTATATTCACCTCAAATATTTTTCACCTCACAAATTTTATTTTCACCACTAAAATTTTTTCCACCACAAAATTCGTTTATACATCCAAAAAAGTTTTTCCCCTCAAACATTTTTTCCACGTCCATAATTTTACTTCTAAAGTCTTTTACATTATTTGTATCAAAAACAGTAGAGAACATTTTTTAGGATATTGGTGGAGGGTATTCAAAGATTCGGCACAGCCTAATTTAAGACTTTTTTTTACAAGTTTTTTTAGAAATAAACTGAAAGCAAATTTTTAAATTCTTCGTTTCTTTTAAAATTTTGTCAATAAAGCATAACATGGATCCTCATTAAAATATAATGAACCTTTGTAAAACAGCTAAACAAAAATATGATTTTCAAATTATTCAAATAAAAAAATACTAAGTTTGGCTGTGCCGAATATTTGAATACCCTCCACCCATGTCCTAAGAACACAATCATTTACCTAATCACAGATAATACATTACAAATGTCAACAAAATATTTAAAAATTTAATCGATATTTTCGGTAAATTTTATATTGTAACATATATGTTTATTGACCTTTAATTCTCGGAACACTTTCAGACAAAATGTTTTAAAATAAAAGGTGTTGAACATGTTTGTTTTAACTCCACGCACATCTACCTTACATACTTAGATACCGATTCTAAAAAAATACAAAGCTTTCTAAAAAGGAAACGTAACCCTAAGTGTTCGCTGGGAGTTGTGAACCAAAAAGAAATCCGCTAAAAACTGAAACCATAATAAAATAAAAATCCTTTTTTCAGCTAAGTACATATCGAAACAAACTTTTGGGCCTGGTACAATTTTTAAGTAAAAGCAAATCACATATTCTTATGGCCTTCCCTGTAGTGTGCGAAACTACATTAAAACCCACAAATGTCTAAATATCTACGAAATCAACCATATTATAGAAATTAAAAACTTTAATATGGTATAAGAAATGACATACATTTATATCTCTAATTCTTTTAGGAATAAAGAAGTTAGATCACAAAAGTTGTCATAAATAGAAAAATAATGAAAAGGGGACATTTGTGAATAGTACCAAATGATTGAAAGGAGTACCATAGCACTTTTAAGGTTCAAATAGTTCAAAGGGTGTTTAGATAAAAATAATGTAAAAAAATTAGATGTGCAATTATGGAGGTGAAAAAAAATTGTTTGAGGTGAAAAACTTTTTTGGATGTGAAAACAAATTTTTAGGTGAAAAAAAAAATTTTGTGGTAAAAAAATTTTAGGGGCGAAAATAATTTTTGTGGTGCAAAATATTTATGGTGAATATAAAATATTATTCACTGTTGAAAAAATATTAGAAAATATATTATGATTTTATATAGACCATGGTATGGTGATTCGCTTTTCCTTTCATTTTCTAATTCATTGGTGAATTCCGTACCTCTATGCAATTTAATGATTTGAAAATTCCATATTTTAGTATTATGTTTTCTGTCAGTGCCTTTGCTATTGACTTGGCTTCTTTAGTTTCCATTGGGCATGCAATAACATATTTTGTTAATTCACATGGTCAGTATGAAACGATAATTCTTTGAAGAACGTTGTAGACCTGTATCGATTACAACTGTTTCAAAACTTTGTGTTGTTGTATTCTTTGACATAGATCACACGTATATATGTAATTCTTTACCATTCTGTACATGTTTTTCCATATGTATCTATGTTTGAGTTTTAATAGTGCCTTTCTTAACCAAAATGACCTCCCTGTGGGGTATCATGGAAGATTTTAGTTAGTTGTCTATAATAATATGACGATTCCTTTTCACTTAATTCATTGCATTCATTATACTTTCTTTTAAATTCATCTGCGAGTGAAAACTTACTATTGTTTGTCTTGTACAAACCAGATGATAGTTTCTCCAATAATTTGTTCATATTTGGATTATCACTACATCTCACGCGTGTTTCGTTGTTCCTTTTATCATCTTCAATTATGTAATTATTAAAATCATTCTTACAGACATGATTTGCAGGTCTTTCCTCTAGTATAAATCTTAATTTTCTTGAGCTCTTGATGTCGTCGATGAAGTTGATGAGGCTCCTTCTGAGAATTGCAGTTCTCGTCGGTTGCATCGTTTTCTTTGTTATTTTGGAATTCATCTTTTTCTAATTTTTTTTACATGCCTCTTGTTATGATGAGTGTTCTCTTTACATAACCATAATTTTCTAATGGTATCATGGATTTGAGTGAATTGGAGTCCAGTTGCATGCGAGATAATGCATCGCGTTCGTATTATTGGCTCCCTTTTTGTAAATTGTTTCAAACTCATGGTCAGATAGTTCTAATCGTATTCAAGTTAATTGCGAACTTGGGTTTCTATGGGAAAATAAAGCTAATAGTGGTCGGTGACCACTGTGAATCTTCTTCCATATAGATATGGTCTGATGAATTATATATTATGAATATGCCCCAATATATGCCTAATAATTATTTTACTATTACTGGCTTATTCCTCTCGTATTTATTCAAAGATTTGCTTGCGTAAGATATTGGCAAGTCTTCTCCTATAGGGACTTGTGATAAAACTGCTCCAAGCGCAAAATCATATGCGACTGTAGTCAATGCAAATGGTTTTTCAAAATCGGGATATTGTATTATAGGCGGACTAATTAAGTTGTTCTTAAGTGTCTCAAAAGCTGATTGACATTTTTCTGTCCACTTGAATTTTGCTTTCTTTTTGAGTAGATCATTTAGGCAGCTTGTAATTTCTGCAAAGTTTTTGATGAATATTCTGTAGTAATTACAGAATGCTACAAAACTTCTCACATCATCTCTGTTCTTTGGGACTGCATAATAAGAGGAATTTATATGGATCGGGTTTTACGCCGTTAGGTGTTATTAAATGACCTAAGTATATAACCTCTGGTTTTAAAAAAACAGCATTTTCCAGGATTAAATTTTAGATTGTACTTCGAGAGTCTATCAAAAACGATTATTAGATTTTGATTATGATGTTTTAAACTACATCCAAAAATGATTATATCATCTTCATATAAAAATGATTCCGATTCCAATCCGGAAAGCTATAGTTAACATTCGTTGAAAACTATTAGAGGAAATCTTCAATCCAAAAGGTAATCGAATATATTGATAATGACCATTTGGAGTCAAAAATGCGGTACATTGTCTCGAATTGTGCTCAAGTTCAATTTGATGGAACGACCTTGTCATGTCGAAAGTGGAAAAATATTTTGCTCTAGCTAGTTTGTCCAAAATGTCATTTAGTCTAGTTAACGGGAACTTAGCATTAACTATTTTATCATTTAGTTTCCTGAAATCAACAACTAGTCACCATTCCTTCAAATCAGCTTGTCCCTTTTTAAAAACTAAAAGCAATGGAGCATTAAATGGACTCATGGAAGGTTCTGATTTTCCTTCTTTTAGTAGACCTTTTACTTGATCATTTATTTCCTTTGTATGCGCCTGTGGTATCTTTTAATTGAATTGTTTGCTTGTAGAAATTGTTTGTAGTTAGATGCTCTCTATCTACATGAAATATCGACTGATATTCTTTTAGTATTTTTAATAAATCGTCCTTCGCTTTATCGTCAACTTTCTGTTCTGAGTTCATTTAATAATTTTCTGAACCTTACATCAGTAAAATTAGTTTTATTAATGCCCGCTTTATAAATGTCATAGGTTCCCAGTGGAAATGTTTCCACTTTTCTTTTTGATTCCCATTTTTTGGAACTATCGAATTTGCCAAAACTATTCCATGTGCTAATTCTCTATTGCATATTACTCCGTCTTCTATTAGATTTAATTTAAATGGTAATATTATCTCACTTCTTGGTGGAATTGTTAATAATATGGATTTACCGTTCGCGTTTACTGTTAAAATATATTTTTCATAATCTATGTTGCAATTATATTTGCACAGAAAATCTATTCCAAGTATTCCGTCAGTATTGACAGAAAAATCATAATTTACTAGTTGTATTTTGTGGTCTATAATCGTTTCTCCAATAGGTATTCGTACAATTGTTGATCCCAAAGGCTTTATTTTATGATTTGAGATTCCTGTTAATAAACAATAATCATCCGGGTTTTCCTCATAATTTGGTAGAGTGTCTTCTCTGCACAGTGACACGTCAGTACCTTTGTCGATTAGAAGTGTTAGTACGTTGTTCAGGCGCGGACCTAGCTCAAGCTTTTGGGGGGGGAGGGGACTTTTTGATTTTTTATACCCTCCCCTATTCCGTCATTCCGTTTTTAACATGTCGAAATATAGGTCTAAGACTCCATAAAGTACAGTGTACATCAAAATTCATGGTGCCCTAGCTATAATAAAAAATCTTTCGTAATTTCTAAAAAATACGTAACAAAAGATATGACACTTAAATTAATTGGATGTGTTAGTTTATATACTATAACAATTCAAAATAATATTTCACTTAATTATGTAAACAATAAATAAAAAATTAAATATCATGGTAACTTCACATTTTTGCACAGCAAAAGTCATGGTAACCCTAAAAAAATAACAAAACTTTAATAAAATTTTGTGATTTTTGAACTGGATTGCTTTACCTATTACTTAGTCGGATATGCCTTAAGTTGAAGAACTCTGATCAATCATGCCGGCATTGAGGGCACAAGCTATTTTGTGTAGTTTTCTTATTTTTAACCCCATTCAGTCGAAAGTATTTTCTTTAGCTGGGCTTTACTAGAAAAAGTGTGATTTGGTATGCGTTTTTCTAAATTATCCCACAAGTGATCAATATGACTCAAATCTGGACTTTGCAGAGAGGTTTTTACCATATGTGGTGTGTTATTTGTGATCCACATATTAACATCAGCTGGTTGGTGTATGCTTAGGATCATTGTCCTGTTCTAAATAATAACTATCTCGAATATTCAGTTTTCAGCATTCTGATTAAGATTTTCTATCAGAATGTTCATGTAAACCGTTTTGTCCATTGTTTCCTCAATGATCACTAAACTGCCAACACCAGCTGCTGAAATGCAACCTCATACCATTACCCCACTCTATGCATACTTCAAAGTTTTTATAATATTCTTTGTATTAAGCTCATCGCCCTTTTTGCGCCACACCGATTCTCGCCCGTTCGATCCAAAACTGTTAAATATTGATTTGTCCGACAAAATTACTTTTTCGCAAAAGTCGTATACTTTAATTTTATATTCCGTTGCGAATCCATAAGTTTTTTTCTATTTGTTACGCTAAAATGCAGCTTCTTCCGAGCAGTACGAGCATTGTAACCAGCCTACAGAATTCACCCACGTACCGTGTCTGCAGAAACAGCTTCCACCAATGATTCCTTCAACTCCGAAGATATTTTAGGTGCACTTCTGAATGGGTCTTTTTTAATAATGGCTTACATTTTTCGTCCATCTTAATTGTTGAGCTTTAGTGGTCGGCCTGTTCGTGGCTTATTTTCAATTCTTTTTCACTTTGAAAAAGATTTATAACTCTTTGCGCTGTTGATTTGTTCATGTTTATAATTTTAGCAGTTTCGTGTATGATTTACCCATTTCGTGACTATTAATTATTATTTCTCGCTCTTTTATTGCTAATTCTTTTCTCGACATTTTAAAAAATTACTTCACTTCACTTCTTGTCATAAACAAATGCTTCTTGGAAATTTAGAAAGTACCGTTATGTTTTTTTAAAAGGGAATTAACAAAAGTCTAAGGGATGCCAACAATTTTACAAAAAAAATTTATAAGTTAACTCAAATATAAGACGGTTTTTACTAGGGGCACAGGGTATACAGTGATGTCAAAAGTGACAGCTGTCAAACCGTTTGGTAAGGGTTATTGTTGTAATTCATGTCCAAGGCGAGAAAGAGATTTAAAAACAATGTATACAAAAAAAATGTGTAAAAGTGAACAACTACACAGCATGTTTTAAAACATAAGATCGCTAAAAGTATCAAAAACATACCATAGAAGTGCAACATGACTGTATTTACTAAAATTGTTGTTTCATAAACTTAGTACAAACTCACAACAAATTTTATACTTGGGTTACATATTGTAATAACAAAAACTCTTTTATGTTTTTATAACATTTTTGCACATAATTAATGTATATTTTTAATTTTATCTCAGTATTCAAAAGAACAAAACATACAACAAAGTTTCACATTTATATGGTCTGTGAAATGTATAAGCAAATAAACACACTCACAAAACACATTTAATTAATCGTCAGCTTATTATTAGTTTGCCCAAAGATTTAAAAGAAAAACAATGAAAATGGTTTTCATTCTTAATTTTATATCAAAGTTGATATTAGTTATCTCAGTTATGATGCCAGATATCGAAAAACGGGTTTCAGAATTAGAAAGAGGATATTCATATTATATATAATCCATTCGCTTCTATTATTACAAAAATGGTGAGTGGGCCAAACCAATAATAAGCTGACGAATTGGAAAATCAGACGCAAAAAAGAGAGACAGAATAATTTGTCACACAGTTGTTTCACCTACAGTTTGTCATACTTAGTTGCTTAAATCGTAGTCGAAATAGTAGTTTCCACGTAGTTTTCTAAAATACCGTAAAGAAATAAAGCGCTCTAATCGTCGTGTCTCCACTGTGTACATTGTGACTAGGGGTACCATGACTTATGCTGTGCTTAAATATGGAGTTATATTGGTCAACAATTTTTGTAAGTTTTTATTTATTTATTTATTTCAGTCTATGGATACAAAATTATCCTTACAGGCAAATTATTACAAAAGTAATTTATTTAATAAAGCTTTAAACTGAGGGTGAGTTAAACTAATATCTAATTGATTACAATAATTTTTAAATAAACTCAAAGCTTTAGTTAGAGGTTCATTTAATGCATAATTCGTTCTATGAATATCAATAGAAAATAATGTATCTATATTCCTTAAAGATTTAGGGGGAACATATATTTTTATTAAGTATAATAAATCAGGTGAATCAATTACACCACAAATAATGCCATGCACAAATGATAATGCAAAAATATTCCTACGAGTTTCCAGTGTTTTTAAATATATATAAAATCACATTTATCAACATATATGTGGGAATACTAAATGTTAGAACAGAAGTTGAAGTATTCGAAGTTGAAACATTCAAGAAAGGAACAGCAAACTTAACAACTCTATTTTAAATTCTCTCAATACGGTTTATATGAGTATCCGCATTAGGACTCCAAATAAAGGATGCATATTCCAATCTGGAACGAACAAAAGAAGTAAATAAAACTTTTTTTGTATAAGAATCAAAAAGATTTCCAGAATTACGACGTATAAAAGCCAAAAGAGAATAAGCTTTAGGAATTAAAGAGTTCAAATTACTACCAAAAGACAATTTTGGATCAAATAACACACCCAAATCAAGTATTTCATCCACAGATGACAGAGTATGATGTCCCATTCTGTATTGTGAAAGCAAGATATGAGAGCATCTATGATACATTACAATCAGACCACAAAATAGCTCTGGACAAATCTTCCTGAAGGCTAAAAATATCACTAAAAGAAGATATTGATTTAAAAATGTTAAGATCATCAGCATACATAAGACACTGAGACTTAATAAAACAACGACAAATATCATTAATAAAAATGTTAAAAAGCAAAGGACCTAAGATACTACCCTGAGGTATACCAGAGGTAGGTGTAAAAAAATTAGAGTAAACTCCATCCAGTTAAATAAAATCTAACCAACTCAGCCAATCAGATGAAAACCAATCTTAGAAAGCTTAAGTAATAAAAATTATGCGGCACCCTGTCAAATGCCTTTGCAAAATCCAAATAAATTAAATCAATTTCAATACCTTTTTCAAAACAAGAGATACAAAACTAGTAAAAGCAGCTAAATTGGTTGTGGTGGATCTTCCAGCCATAAATCCATGCTGTGATACTGAAATATAACGTTTAAGACGAAAAAATAGATTGTCGTAAACAATATATTCAAAAATCTTTGCAATATTTGTTAATTTGGAAATTGGCCTGTAGTTAGTAACATCGTTTTTGTTGCCGGATTTAAGAATAGGAAATATTGTTGTATATTTCCATTTCTGAATAATATAGCCAGCCATCAGAGATTTATTAAAAATAATTCTGAGTGGTAAAACTAATGCAGAAAAACATTTTTTCAAAAGAAAAGCTGAGAGACCATCATTATCACATTTAAAGGAATTAGAAAGCTTACGGATTCCTGATGCAACATCTTCATCAGAAATTTGCATTGATTCAAAATCAAAATATGAATCAATATCATTTAGATTTAACCCATCAAGTGGAAGAGAGTCATCACAAAAATTGGACTGAAAATATGTAGCAAAAAGATTAAGAGAATCATATAATGTATCAGACGAGACACCATTATATGTCATTAATAATGGAATTGAAAAACTAGTTCTTTTAGAATTAACAAAACTCCAGAAAGCCTTAGGATTATATTTTATGGAATCATTAAAACTCATAATATACTGATTATATAAAAACTTATTAAGGAAATTAAATTCTCTTTCATAATGAAGAAAATTTAGTTTATCAATGGCATTATTAGTAGTTTTAAATTTCCTGTGATACTTATTTCTAAGATTTTTTTAATTTTTTTAGTCCTTTAGTATACCAAGGAAGTTTGTAGACTTTGGCATTAGCTAACGGGACATTCTCTTTAATAATCCTTATTACATTACTTAAGAAAATATCATAACATATTGATACAATACTACTATCTAATAAATTTAACCAATTTAAATTATATAAAATAGCATTTAAAACATTAAAATCACATGAATAATAATTATAACGAAAATCATTTTCAGCATTAGTATGAGCATATTCATAAAATTCTAATTCAACTTGCAAAGCACAATGGTGAGAAGTAGAAGGTGAAAGGGAAAGTTCTGTTTCACTAAGTGAGAACTTTAAATCTGAGCAAAGAAATACTAAATCAAGAATTTTGTTTAATCTATTATAAACAGTATTAATTTGAATGAGATCAAGACTAAAAGCTGAATCAAGAAGATTAATTTTAAAAGTTTTATTAACATTATTTGGCAGAAATGAACCTGAGTTAGGAACAACAGGCGAAATGATATCAGCAAGATTAAAATCACCAAATACACACAACCTGTCATCATCATTAAAGCCATAAGCAAGACAAACCATATTAGAAGCATGAGCAGCATACAAATCATTAGGACTTTTAGGCGGAATATAGGATACGCATATATAAATTTCATTATAAACCGCCTTGATAGATACACATATTTGATCCAATTCAGAATCTGTATTATTTAATGGAATAAGTTTACAACAAAGATATTTTTTTACAGCGATAATCACACCTCCTCCTCTTTAATGACCAGTCTTTTCAGCGTCTCTATCTTTTCGATAGACAACATGCAAATAAGGATTAAAGAACTCTTCCTTAAAATCAGAATTCGGCCAAGACTCCGTAATAATAATGACATCAAAATCACATTGGGACACAAAAGTACTAAATAATAAATATTTAGTCCTCATTACAGAAACATTTTGGTAGTACACTTTTAACGATTTACTAGAGAGCTTTAAGTTTGCTTTTGGGGTAACGGATTCCTTAGAAAAAAATTGAAAGGACGAACTCTTATGTCAGACGTCCAGAGTTGAGGCTTAAAAAGTCTTTGATAAAAAGCAGATGAAACGCCAAGATTAAAGTTAACGAACCTTATATTATCCATAGGTGCATCTTTTTTTAATTAGCTTATAGCAAGAAATATGAGATTTATCAATACCAAGATGTTTAGCAACATATGATTTAATCATTTCAGCAGAAACTGTACGGCACCACATCCAATTCCGTATTATGACTATCACCAATTACAACTTTAAGTTTCTTAGGTTTCTTCTTCCTAGTTGTAGCATTTGTCAAATTAGAACAATTGTGATTATTAGCATTTAAAACATCCGCATTAGCAACACTATTATTTTGGTTAACATAACCGGCATTAATAGCAGAACCATTATTAACGGCAAACGTATGAACAGCAGTTTTAGCAGCATAACTAGTAGACGGGAAATCAGCATTAACATTAGTGTTAGTTGTTGTTGTTTTATTATTAGCAGCACAACGAATAACATTATTTGGATTGTTTTTGGCATTAGAGATAAAACGATGAGAACTTACATCAACAGGAGTTGTTGTTGATGTTGTTTGAATACCAACAGCAGTAGGCAAGTAATTATCTAAACCGGTTTTAAGCACAGGCAAGCTTTGATGAGATTTAGATTTCATGTTAAAAAAATTCAGAGAACAAATTTTTTAATTGTTCTATTTCATAAGATAAAAGGCTTATTTTTTATTAAATCAGAAGATGATTGGAAACAATTGTCACAGTTGAAAATAATATCAAAGCTCAACAAAGCATTTAACGCACTGTCATTTTCTACTTTAGCACAAACTCTATGAAATTTGCATTGGCAAACAACGCACAAAACTTCACAATTTTGTTGAGTAATATTAAAGCATTTAGAACAAATTAATTTTTCCGTTGACATTGCGAACACTTAGTCTAATTGAAAGCAGAAAACTATTATTTAGTTAAACAAGTGAAAAATTTAGTGGATTTGCGGTAGTATACAAGTGAATACACGAAATAAAAATAAGTATCAGATTTTCAGTTACGGAATTTTATAGAAACTTGGAGAAATTTTTTATTTTGACAGGGGTATTATGACTTTTGCTATACACTGTACATATATTCGTGATCCTTATGCAATTTTAAGTCGTGTTAGCGATGTCCGTCCGTTGAAATGGTGATCGCGGCTCGAACACGCAAGCGGCGGTGCTCATTTTTACCTAGATTAATGGACATCCTTCCGAGCAGTTTGGTATTGAAAATGAGCAAAATCGGTCCAGCGGTTAAAAAGTTATCGAGTGAAAATGTGAAGGTACCTCTGAATTTTCCATACAAGCTGGTGTATTTTAGTACAATTTCATAGTAAGACAGATAAATAATATATATGTTTTCATATTTTTTCACCAGTCGCTTAGAAGTGAATAATATTTTATGTTCACCTCAAAAATTATTTTGAAATTATTTTTTTCACCACAAATTTTTTTTTTACCAGAAAATAGTTTTTCACCTCAAACAATTTGTTTTTTACCTCCAAAATTTTATATCTATTTTTTTTTACTTTATTTGTATCAAAACACTGCAGGACAGGGATGATAAAGTTTGTACTAAGTACCTTTTGAACTATAGGAACCTTAAGAGTCCTATGGTACTCCTTTGAATCATTTAGTACTATTCACAAATGTCCCTTTTTTATTATTTTTTTATTTATGGCAACTTTTGTGATCTAATTTCTTTAAAAGGCTGTTTAATATAAAATAATTTTTTGGGGATGACATAGTTTATACGAGTACTATAATATACTTTGTGCCACACAATTAGAACCTTAAATGTACTTTTATTCGTAAAAGAATTAAAGATATAAATGTGTCATTTCTAATACCATATTAAAGTTTTTAATTTCTATGATATGCTTGATTTCGTAGATACATATTTAGACATTTGTGAATTTTAATGTGGTTTCGCACACTAGAGGGAAGTCCTTGAGAATATGTACCGTGAATTTATTTAAAAATTGTACGAGGCCCAAAAGTTTGTTTCAAAATGTACTTAGCTAAAAAAAAGGATTTTTATTTTTTTATGGTTTCAGTTTTTAGCGGATTTCTTTTGAGTTCACAACTCCCAACGAACACCTGCGGTTACGTTTGCTTTTTAGAAAGCATAGTATTTTTTTAGAATCGGTCTCTAAGTATGTAAGGTAAATATGTGTGGAGTTAAAACAAACATGTTCAACACCTTTTATTTTAAAACATTTTGTGTGAAAGTGCCCCAGGAGTTATTAAAAAAGGTAAAAAAATCATAAATGATATGTTACAATATAAAATTTACCGAAAATATCGATTAAATTTTTTGACATGTGTAATGTATTATCTGCGCTTTGGTAAATGATTGTGTTCTTAGGACATGGGTGGAGGGTATTCAAATATTCGGCACAGCCGAATTTAGTATTTTTTTACTTATATAATTTTCGTTTAGCTGGTTTACAAAGGTTCATTATATTTTAATGAGGATCCATGTTATGCTTGATGGACAAAATTTTAAATGAAACGAAAAATTTTAAAATTTGCTTTTACAGATTATTTATAAAAAAACAAGTATAAAAAAGTCTAAAATTCGACTGTTCCGAGACTTTGAATACCCTCCACCAATATCCTAAAAAAATGTTCTCTACAGTTTTTCATACAAATAATGTAAAAAATTTTAGAAGTAAAATTATGGACGTAGAACAAATTTTTAAGGGGAAAACCTTTTTTGAACAAATTTTGTGATGGACAAATTTTTTGAGGTGGAAAAAATTTTATGAAGTGAAATATTGAAGTAAAACATTTTTTGAAGTGAAAAAATTTTTTTGTGGTGAAAAAAATTTTAGTGGAAAAAAATGTTTGAGGTGAATATAAGATATTGTTTAATTCTAAGCAACTGGTAAAAAACAATTGAAAATATTGCCAGCCGCTATAATGAAATTGTACTAAAATACACCAATTTGTACATAAAATTTAAAGGTACCTTTACATTTTCACTCATAACTTTTTAACCGCTAGACTGATTTAAACTCTTTGTTATTTATATAAATTTTTTATTGAACAATTTAAATTAAAATAATTTAAATTAAAAAATGAGCAGCCCGCTTGCGTGTTCGCGCTGTGATCGCCATTTCAACAGAAAGGCGGACATCTCTAAGTCGACTTAAAATTACATAATGGTCACAAATATATAAAGGGTGTCCCAAGAAGAACGCAATTTTTAAATCTGGCAACATTCGAAGTGTCATTGTTTGACATTTGAACAATTGTTATTGTTTGCTATTAGAAGATACGAGGTTAGTAAAAATGGAGCGCTAGACAATGAACAACGCATTCTCATTGTGAAATTGTTTTACCAAAATCGTGAAAGTTTTGCGGCTACAGTTCGCAAATTGCGATCAATTTGGGGTCACAATAATGCTCCAAAAGAGTCAACTGTAAAGAGATTAATGGATAAATTTGCCGAAACTGGGTCTGTTAGTGATGTAAAGACAACAACGCGCCATCGACCAGGTCGATCGACCGAAAATGTCGCAGATGTACGTGATGATGTCGCTCAAACTCCATCCACCTCAATTCGACACCGAGCTCAGCAAATTGGTGTCTCCAAATCCACTTTGCAGCGAATTTTGACGAAAGATTTGCATCTTCATGCATACAAAGTTCAATTGACTCAGGAACTGAAGCCAGCTGACCATGGACAGCGAAGGGAGTTCGTTAATTGGGTATTGGAGAGACATCATGAAAATGCTGATTTTGCCGATAAATCATCTTCAGTGACGAGGCCCATTTTCATCTTGATGGCTTCGTCAATAGGCAGAATTGTCGCATTTGGGGTGAGGAAAATCCTCGAGTGATTCACGAGAAGCAAATGCATCCTCAACGTGTCACTGTGTGGTGTGGTTTTTGGGCTGGAGGAATCATTGGACCTTTTTTTATGAAAATGAGGCAGGTCAAGCGCAAACAGTCAATGGTGTTCGGTATCGTAAAATGATAACCAGTTTTTTGTTGCCTAGAATTGAAGAAATGAATGTGGAGGGCATGTGGTTCCAACAAGACGGCACCACATGTCATACAGCCAGAGAAACAATTCAATTGCTGCATCAGTCATTTCCCGGTCGTGTTATTTCGCGTTTTGGAGATCAGAATTGGCCGCCTAGATCGTGCGATTTAACACCATTAGATTTGTTTCTTTGGGGTTTTTTGAAGTCGATGGTTTACGCGAATAAGCCGACGACGTCTCAAGCTTTAAAAGAGGAAATTGGACGCTGCATTAATGAAATACCGCAGCATTCATGCAAAACGGTCATTGAAAATTTCGTTAAAAGATCGCGTGCATGCCAGCAAAGCCGCGGCGGCCATCTGCACGATATATTGTTCCATACATAACCTCATTCTGTCTACTTTACGATATAATAAAGTTTCACGATTTTTTTTAAATATCTGTGTTTTATTTAAAATTTAAAAATTGCGTTCTTCTTGGGACACCCTTTATATGTAAGGAAATTGAACGCCCTTATTCAAGAAATATGTGAATAATGTACAAAATAAACTTTAAAATCTATGTTTGCAGAGAAACTCAATTTTGTTTATTTAATTGGAAAGAAAAGTTTGTATCATCATTATAAAAGAATTGAAATAACACATGTTGAATAAAATTGATTATTGAAGGAGCTGATTAACAAAACTAAATTAAATAGATTATTGAAAAAAGGAATTGACATTGAATAAATGAACTTTAAATGTCGTTTTATAATGATGATACAAACTTTTCTTTCCAAGTCCGAAAATTAAGACCAATTAAATAAACAAAATTAAGTTTATTTTGTACATTCTTCACATATTTCTTGAAAAAAGGGGGTAAATTTCCTTAGATAACATATATACATATATACTTTATGGTGTCTTGGGCCTATATTTCGACATCTAACAAGCGGAATGACAAACTGACATATATGGTGGAGGGTATAATAATATAAAAAGCAAGACTAAGAAAAATAAAAATGAATTCCGTACAATTTAAATTACTTTGTCTTTACAAAAAAATTAAAAAAAAAAATAAAAAAATTGTAAATTCATATATTGCAAAAACAAGAATAAATTATGAAATTTATGATTTAATTTAAATTATTTTTATTTAAATTGTTCAATAAAAAATTAATATAAAAAACAAAAAGTTTAAATAAATTAGTTTTTACATAAAGAGGTTGCATAAAAGTTTTGAAAAAATATTCCAAATTAGTGTAAAACAAGAGTTAAAAAAATAAAAATTAAGAAGAAATAAAATTGTCATAATTGAGTAAGATTTAAAGATACATCGTTTTTTAACCAATTTTGGTTTCCATTATGAAAATAAATATCTTATCGGTCAAGAGAACTTTAAATAAAAAAATAAAAATTCTCAAAATCCTTCTTTTACACGTAAATTTTGTACATTATCCATCATAGGTCCTTGAACATTCTCAACGTCATTATATAAATTAAAGCTTAACTAATTCAACTTTTGACTGTGTTAAACCAAGCATTTTAAGATTTTTTTAAAGAAATTCTGTAAAGAAAAAAGTGTAAAATAAAAGAAGTAAAAAGTGCTAAATCCACAAAAAGTTGACATGCTATATCTAAAAATCCGATTGACCAATCTTTTTCATTTCAGAATCGTCACTAATTATAACGACTTAAAAACAAATTTTAAATTCTTTAACATTCCGAAATTTTAACCCTTTGCGCTGCAAAACCCATTAACATATTTTTAAACTTATATTTTTAACTAATTTGGAATATTTTTCCATAGTTTTTCCGCAAAACAAAATTTTATATTAAATAAATAACTTAAATTCAATTTGTTTAAATTAAAAAATAATATACAAAAACAAAAATTAAAAAATCAATTCCATACATAAAAAAAATAAAAAATACATATTGATGGCTTGATATAGTAAAAGCGTTTCTCAATTTTTCGAAACTTAACAGGACAAGAAAAAAACTAAAATTAAAAAACGTATGATACAAAAACCGATTTAATGAAATTTTTATTCAAAACAAATTTATCATTTCTACTTGCAAAATTTGTTGAGTCAGATATATTTAAGAGTGCTCTACAAGAAAACTTTAAAAACATGATATTTGCAGTCAAGTATTTGGATAGACAACAATATATTATTTATAGAAATGTTAAGGAATTTTTTTAGTGCGTAAATCGCTTAGTTTTTTTTGGGATTTGTAATTGAGTTGGGGGATATATCCCGTTATCCCCCCTCCCCCTAAATCTGCGCCTGACGTTGTTATCTTCTATTCTTAATTTTATTTAGATCATCAGGTCTGATAAAATATTGTAAATTATATGTTTTTTCGTTAGTTTTGCTCCAGAAATTCTTGGTATACTGTGACCTCCGGATCTTGAGATTTTCCCAGATCCAGAATATGACGAATATTTTGATCATTATTTCTACTATTGTAGTATTATTTTTCTTGTTGTTGTTGTTACTGTTGTCGTAATTACTTCTACTTGGATTATTGCTATTACTATTGTTTTTATTGTGGTAATTGTTTCTACCTCTGTTGTTGTTGTTACGATTATTGCTATTACCATTGTTATTACGATTATTATTCCCATTACTCCCATATTCATCCGCATTTGTGTCATTTAGCTCCTTGTGCTGGACATCATCCCTATGTCTTCGCCACAATCTAGATTTGATTGGTTACCACGTTGTATCTGCTGATACGTTACTTGACTATAGGTTTCTTTTTTTCGAATTTTATACAAATATTCCATACAAATTTAAGTAGATATAGACTTGCTAAGTAGTTATAAATATAGCTACTTAAAAATTAAGAAAGTATAAAAATGCTGCCTAGTCTTGGAAATTTGTTGCTTTTCTCTTTCAAATATAAACAAAAATATTTCTCATAAAAATATTTGAAATTTTTGTGTTTTTAATTTGATAAAATATTAAAAACTACAAAAGCTAACAAATGAGTTATGTGTTTGTAAGTTAAGGTAGAGCAGGGCAAATAATATAATTGCTCTATTTCGCGTTCCCGCGCAGTCCATATACGAAAACAGCTTTCGTACAAAGGCGGCCCAAAACGTTCAAATTGTATTTGTTTACAAAAAATAAAGAAAAGTCGGGTTAGTAGGGATAGTCGTTTTTTTTTTACAAGTAGTTATAGATATAGATATAAAATTCGAAAAAACCCAACCTTTTGTCTGACATTTGATGAAACTTCCTTTGATATTTCAATGGCCTCAGAAAATGACTTTGACCTAATTGGCTCTATAGTCCTAACTATTTCTCTATTCTTCAACCCATTTTTGAGAGCGTTAAATGCTATTAGAGATTCCCCTTAGAACCTTCGAAAATTGGTAATATTCCAAAAATTGAGGATAACTCATTTATATCTAAAACCGTTGCCATCTTGTCTAATTGTTGTTCACCCTCTATCTTTAATTTACTCTCCTTACTGTGACCTCCGGATCTTGAGATTTTCCCAGATCCAGAATATGACGAATATTTTGATCATTATTTCTACTATTGTAGTATTATTTTTCTTGTTGTTGTTGTTACTGTTGTCGTAATTACTTCTACTTGGATTATTGCTATTACTATTGTTTTTATTGTGGTAATTGTTTCTACCTCTGTTGTTGTTGTTACGATTATTGCTATTACCATTGTTATTACGATTATTATTCCCATTACTCCCATATTCATCCGCATTTGTGTCATTTAGCTCCTTGTGCTGGACATCATCCCTATGTCTTCGCCACAATCTAGATTTGATTGGTTACCACGTTGTATCTGCTGATACGTTACTTGACTATAGGTTTCTTTTTTTCGAATTTTATACAAATATTCCATACAAATTTAAGTAGATATAGACTTGCTAAGTAGTTATAAATATAGCTACTTAAAAATTAAGAAAGTATAAAAATGCTGCCTAGTCTTGGAAATTTGTTGCTTTTCTCTTTCAAATATAAACAAAAATATTTCTCATAAAAATATTTGAAATTTTTGTGTTTTTAATTTGATAAAATATTAAAAACTACAAAAGCTAACAAATGAGTTATGTGTTTGTAAGTTAAGGTAGAGCAGGGCAAATAATATAATTGCTCTATTTCGCGTTCCCGCGCAGTCCATATACGAAAACAGCTTTCGTACAAAGGCGGCCCAAAACGTTCAAATTGTATTTGTTTACAAAAAATAAAGAAAAGTCGGGTTAGTAGGGATAGTCGTTTTTTTTACAAGTAGTTATAGATATAGATATAAAATTCGAAAAAACCCAACCTTTTGTCTGACATTTGATGAAGCTTCCTTTGATATTTCAATGGCCTCATAAAATGACTGACCTAATTGGCTCTATAGTCCTAACTATTTCTCTATTCTTCAACCCATTTTTGAGAGCGTTAAATGCTATTAGAGATTCCCCTTAGAACCTTCGAAAATTGGTAATATTCCAAAAATTGAGGATAACTCATTTATATCTAAAACCGTTGCCATCTTGTCTAATTGTTGTTCACCCTCTATCTTTAATTTACTCTCCTTATGTTTTCTCAAAATACTCTATGCTTTCCCAAGTACTGTTTACCTTCAGCCAATATTCTTTCTGATTACTTGATTAATTTTCTAATTCAACTGAATTGTCTTAATTGAATATGGTTTACTCTGAGATTTCTTTGCATTTGAGATAATAGACTCTAATTTCCATACACACTGTCCATTTGTAAAAATTTTTTTAATTCAAATGTTCTTTTCTTTATCATGATATTACAAAATGTTATTTCTTTTCTTTGCTATAATGTAAGTTTCTGCTAAAAGGTCTTCAAATCTGTCTCCTGTGTCCAACACCAAAAATTTCAATAGTAGAATTAGGTTATCCATATAAAATCATTTTTTGATTCATTTCTTGCGTATATATATATATATTTTTTTTTTGATTTATACTAATAATTTTCAAAATTTAAATTTTTCTTTTCTCGTCTTATTTTTAGTTTTATAGATTTATTTATATTCTTTTATCACAAGTAAGCAATTTCATTTTCATTCTGTTAATATTAACAAACTAAATTTCATTTTGTATTTTATGGTTTTATTTACTCTTTTGTTCATACACTCTAATTAATTTCTGTTGGAATTTACCCAACTTATAGTAGGAAAATGTACTCCTACTATAAGTTGGGCAAATTTACTCTGTGTGCATAAATGAAAAAAAGTACACACATTATGCGTAAGTTGATTAACACAAAATAGGTAAAATTACATTAAAAGTGCGTAAAAATTCAATGAAATTTTAATATTTAAGAGTAAATTCACCAAATTTGTACGTAAAGAAACACGATTTTCCTGTAAATGTACAAAAAAATGCGCAAAAACCCAGATATTGAAAATTATATAGCAAAAAAATTTTGTTTTGTAATAAAAAACAATAAATTTGTTATTTAGTAATTCACAATAAAAACCATAATTTTATTGTTTGTTAACTCACAGCAAGAATAAAAACAATAAATTTATTGTTTAGAAATTCCAAATAATTGATCAATTTAAAAAACTAATGAATCTATTTTTTAGGTTTGAAAATGTTATCAATTTTTTTCTTTTCAATTTCAAAATGTTATATTTTTTTTTACTACTATAAGTTTGTATATTTAAAATCTTTGTGTGTAAAATTTTTATTTAACAAAACAATACTAATTTTAGGCATAATGTGTTTAATTGTCAACAAATAGTGTCTAAAAATACTGCGTATATGAAAGTATATGAAAGTGTGCACAAAAAAGTTTTACGAATTTGGTGTTTATATTTACCGAATTTTCGTAATATTACATAAAACTTTGTCCATTTTATAGTAGTAATTTAACAAGCATTTTTTAGAGTGTAATAAATATTTATATTTTCTTAAAAAAATTTCTTTTATTTACTATTTTTCTTCAGTTTTTTCTTGTTCGATTTAATTTTATTTTCAAAAGTTTCTATCTTAACTTTATCAAAAAAGAATTAATTTTCCATTCTTATTCTTTTGTTTTTTTTTCAGCTTTGCTAGATCTTTCTATTGTTCTATTCTTCAGTTAGGCGCAGGGAAATTTTTGATTTTTTTATACCCTCCAATATATATGGCGAGGGTATATATCAGTTTGTCATTCCGGTTGTTACATGTCGAAATATCGGTCTAAGACCCCATAAAGTATATACAGGGTGATTCAGTCACGACCCGCCGAATTTCACCAGCATATTCCTTGGATCATTTCATGAAAATATGTCCATTACGACCATCCCCGAAAATGCAAGTGTGCGAAATGGCAGCGGTTTGAAAATTTTCGGATTGGTGGTTGGAGGGTAATAGGTTAAAATTGATAACTTCTGAAAAATAGCTATCGAACAGTAGTTAAAAGTTTTAATGCTGAAGAAAAAAGCTACTACACTTTCCAACTGAAGAGTGCTAAAGGATTAGCTGTAGTTATAAAAGGTATTGACAGTTGTGTGCCAATACAAGAAATTAAGGAGGCTCTTGGAGCAGAAAATTATGAAGTGAAGTCTGTTCACAACATCATAAATAAAGATAAAGTAGCATAACCAATGTTCAAGGTTGAAATTAGTTTTAAATCGTCTCAAACTAAAAAGGCGAAAGTCATCCAATCTACGGTTTGAGATATCTTATTAACCGTGGAGGATATCTTATTAACCGTGGAGGAACCCATTAAACGTAAGGGTCCCGTTCAGTGTTTAAACTGCCAAGAATTTGGACACACAAGATCTTAGTGTAAGTTGCCACCAGTGTGCGTGAAATGTGCAGATTTTCACAAAAGTCTCGAGTGCTCCAAAACTGAAATAGCAGTTAAAAAATGTAGTAATTGCGGTGAAAATCACACAGCAAACTACCGTGGTTTCCCAGTATATAAACGATTAAAAGAGATGGTAAAAGCAAAGAGACTTGGTAATGTTTATTACCATAATTGAAACTTTCCTGGTATTCCAAACACAACTAGTGCACAGTAAAACAGTGGACAACGAGTAAATTTACCCCAATTGTCGTATGCACAAGCTTTAAAAGAAATTCCACCTCAACAAAACCTTGAAAACAATAACAAACCATCATACGTTCGCTCGGAAAAAGAGTGTATACCTGCATTTACTTCAAATAGTACCACATCGCAAAGCTCTATAGAGATTTTAGTACAAACTATGAACAGCTTTTTGGCAAACATGCAAAACATATTTCAACAACTAATGCAGAATCAGAGCATAGATATAATGCTAATTTCTGAAACACATCCTACCAATAAACAATCTTTTCATATTCCAGGTAATGCTTTTCATTGTACTAATCATCCTGATGGTAAAGCGCATGGTGGAACGGGTATTCTAACTAGAAATATATTAAAACATTAGTCGTTGGAAAAATTTTCCAAGGATTTCATGCAGGCCACATTCATTCATCTGGAAGGCTCGGAGAAATTGACAATAAGCTCCATACATTGTCCCCCACTTTTGACAGTAACAAAAGAAAAGTTTGAAGATTTTTTTAGCACTTTAGGAAATCGCTCTTGGCTTGTGGTGACTATAATGCTAAACACACGTATTGGGGTTCCCGACTTATAAATCTAAAAGGTAGTCAGCTATACAAAACATTGATTGACCAAAAAAATGGCTTAAATATTATATCCCCTGGACAACCAACATATTAACCCGCAGATCCAAAAAAAAATACGAGACCTTATTGTTTTGTTATTTCTAAAAATGTAAAACGGAACTTAATATCAACAGAAACATCGTACTACCTGTATTCAGATCATGCTCCTGTAATATTAACCTATTGCAAATTTAAGGCCGTCCAAAATGTCTACATCAAGGCGGATTGGATGTAGTATAAAAAATTTATAAACAGTAATATGTATAATACTCTATAATTAACTTTCCCAAAGACATAGATGAAACTATATATGAACTCACCACCATTATGACTGCGGCTATGGACCACTCCCATCAAGAAGTTCCAATACAACATAATATACACATTTCAACCTCAGAAATTAAAAAAACATCTTAGAGAAAAGAGGAAATGTAGGGGAGAATGGTAGCAAAAAAGATCACCTGTTGCAAAACAAAGATTTTCTGCTGCTAGTAAGAAACTTAAAAGAGCTGGGCAGATGGTACCAATAGATAATGGTGAACTACCGCAACAACTCGATAACGATCCAATTATAATAAGCCTAGAATATGTGCAGACGGCCATAAAAGAGACTATAAGCCCGAAAAAGGCACCGGTATATAACTGCATAACACCTGTAATGATTAAAAATCTACCAACAGTTGCGATAATAGCACTGACTAAAATTTTCAATGCTATCATAGCATCCGGAGTCTTCCCAGGAAAATGGAAATTATCGCAAATTATATTGATCCCTAAACCAGGAAAAGACCCGACGATACCATCATCATATAGGCCAATCAGCTTACTACCTTGTTTGTCAAAACTCTTTGAGAAAGTGTTTCTTAAGAAATTAATGCCGCTTTTAAACGAGAGAAATATTAGTCCAGCGCATCAGTTTGGTTTTCGCGATTTAATCGGATAACTGGTAAAAAAAGAAAATCGTTTGAATATAAAAAATATTGCTCTGCTATATTTTTAGATGTCGCGCAAGCGTTTGACAAATTCTGTCACGAAGATCTTATTACCTACTATCACTCATAATTTACTAGAGTCATACCTATCTAATCGGAAGTTCATAGTTAAATGCAATGAATATGTAACGGAGGAGTACGAGATCAAAGCCAGTGTTCCTCAGGGCAGTGTCCTTGGCCCAACTATATACTTAATTTACACTTCTGACCTGAAAGTGGACGATAACTCAATGTTTGCCGATGATACTGCTATTCCCATGCTGACCCAATATTGGCTTCTAGTGAGCTTCAAAAATATCTAACACGACTGGAAACGTGGCTGAACACCTAGAAAATTCGAGTTAATGAGTTGAAAGCAGACACATAACGTTTTCGTTAAGAAGAGGAGATTGCAGCCCCGTTACTCTAAATAGCGTCGACATCCCACAGTCAGATTATGTTATCTATCTTGGCATTAACCTAGATAGACGTCTAACTTGGTGCCGTCACATTGAGGCCAAAAGACTTCATATGAAGATCAAAGCCTCCAACCTGCACTGGCTAATCAACAAACATTCAAAACTTAGCCTTAACTGTAAAGTTCTACTATAGAAGACGGGCTTAAAACCAATTTGGGCATATGACATTGAACCAGTGTTGATCTTATACAATGAGCACAATAAAAAATTCTTAGGACTATGACTGGAGTGCCATGGTATATAAGAAATGAAAATATACACCTAAATCTAGAAGCACCACTAGTCAAAGATGAATTTAAAAAAGTTCGTGCAAGATATAGATTCAAGCTGCAGCAACATCCAAACCGGCAAGCAAGAAAACTAGAAAGCAGTAACAAGGCTTCGTAGATATTTTAATTCTTACTGTTAGGTCATAAGAAAGTGCAGATTCAGTAAATAAAATGAATGTATATAAAAAAATTATAATACCATATTGTTACGATTTTACCCTTTATAAAATCGTTGATTTATTTACCTTTTAAATAAATTGAGTTCTTTCTATATTGTAAATAATAAACACAGTTTGAAATTATTTATAGCACTATTTATTTATAACAGGTACTAAAATTATAGAAAAACACTTTAACATCACACTTTATTTACACGATGAAAATATACTAAACGTAAGCCACACTTTAGTTCTTAACACTTCAGCGTTTTATTTAAACAACTCGCCATGCCACCTGCTGGCGTTTTTATATGTGCGGGTTAAAATAACAACAATATAGCAGCACCGTCTGAAAGCTGCGTACTGGCAACTTTGAGAATGTTCTTTTACAGTTTGGCAGAAGAAACATTAGTTATGGTCAAGGGTTGCCATTTAATTGTTTTATATTCTAGGGCTAACATATGGGGATTTGTGTTTCTACGAGTAAATGGAATTTCTGTAACACTGCCGCCCACTTAAGTCTGTTCGTCCCGAACATACATAGTTATTCCTTTTCCATAGTTGGCTAGTCGCTCTCAATGCACAACCTTCATCTTAGACCTTGGGCTCTGATATTTCTGTATTATATAGACCATATCATTTAACCTTTTAATCACCCTGCAGGGTCCGTCCCAATGCGTTTGTAGTTTGGGAGATAATCTTTTCTTTCGTTGCGGGTTAAACACCAGAACCAGCTGGCCCTCATTAAATCCTTCAGAATTCAGATTGTTCTTGCAGCTGTCCGGGAAGTGGAGTCGTGAGCGGTCGATTTGTACTCCTGAAGTTGTCCACGACTGCTTCTTACTTGTCCCTTGACTGCGATGTATTGCGCGCAATTTGCTATCCAGTCCTCTACAGCTTGTTGGCAGCCGACCCAGTAAAACTGTTGTTTTAACTTCTCTATAGTTTTTCTGACACCAAGATGACCACCACTGGCACCGTCATGGAACTCCTTCAATACCTCGTTTATTCTAGATGCCGGCACCACAAACAATTTTATTTTTACTTTGCCGTCTGAATTTTCCCATATACGGTATAAGCAATGGCCTATCACCTGTAGGCTATTCCACTGGGCTTTCCTGTGAACTTTCATCTGCTCGCGGGTAGGTCTCCTGTTCTCTTCTTTGGCTGATATAATCTTTGCCAACATGGGGTCATTCCGTTGCGCCGCTGACCAGGTTTGACTGGACTCGATGTGCGTTTGTCGAATGTCCACGATACGGTATTTTCGCTCAGCCTTTGAACAGTGCTTGCCATGCTTCTTACCCTTGATGTGCCCAATGGTAACCTGCTTTCTTACTTGAGCCTTGCGCTCATATCGAACATCAAGGGATATTTTAACATTCCGCCAAATCATAACTTTTGGCCCCATATGCAGATTAATACCGTGACTAATCATGAAATCTGCACCAATAATTACTTCGGCAACAATAAATACGTGATTGACGCTTATGTTGTCAATCGTTAGTTCCACATTCACTTTGCCGTAGACAATAACAGTCTTCCCAGTAGCAGTGCGCAGTCTCACCCCGTATAATGGTTCGATTGCCTCCTTAACTAAATCTGGCCTGACAGATTGTGATGCTTCTGTATCTATAGTACAAATGCGCTTTCTGCCGTTGATATATCCGTAAGCACTAAGATTGCTTTTCTCCTGTTGTATAACGGATATGGAGATTGTGTGGCCGTCGTTTGTATGAGCTGGATCGTGCCCCGCAGTGCTAGCTCTTTTTGGTTGTAACGGTGACTCCTGTGGTAATTGATGAACAGGCCGGAGGCTTTTTCTTGGTGCTCGACAGTTCCGCTGAAAATGTCCCACCCATCCGCAGTTATAGCATTCGGCCTTGACTTGATTTCTCCCTAATGTCCGCATAACTGCTTCTTTTAGCTCTGTGAGCACCTGGTTGAACCCGAAGTTTCGCACATTAAACATTTGCGGTTTAGCAATTACTTTCGCAGTTTCCTGTGACAGCGCGAATGAAACAGTTTCCGCAAAAGACGATTTTCTTGTAGCACACACCGCGTACCTTACATCAGGATCACGAATCCCACTCACAAACCCTTCAATTTTAAACTGATCTATGATCGGATGATTTTCTCCTGGATAAGTCAACTGCATCAACCGCTCAATTTCTGTTGCAAAGTCCTGTAACAATTCGTTTGGTTCTGCAGCCTACCTCTTAGTTCCATTCTGTATATTTCCTTGTTGTGTTCGCCATCATACTTTCGTGGCAGTGTCACCATAATGTCATCATAATTATTTCTGCATGTGATTGGCACACTTTCTTGAATTGCTGCAGCGTTTCCTTTTAAGGGCAGAAAAAACTCTATAGCCTTTTCTTCGATATTCCACACTTTTTTGGCAGCAACTGTCTCAAACTGGAACTTAAAAACATTAAACGGTATGATGCCATCAAAATTAGGGGCCTTTGCTCTTCCAGAACTTTCCTGAATAATTCGTACTGGGCCCTCTTGTCATTGAGAATTATTTATTTAACTTTCCAGATCTCCTAGTTTTTTCTCAACGTCATGCTCTATGTCAGAAACTCGTTTTTCAACCACAGAAATTTTTAAATTTTTTTTCTATATTTTCCATCATTGCAGCCAACATTGCGCTTAAGTCCATGTTACGGGTACTAATCTCCATTACTTCTTTTTCATCAAATTCGTAAGTCGCAATTTCAATGTTATGCCGCTGGAATTCCTCTATCAGCCGCTTTTGTAATTCTGTCTTATTACCTGGAGCTACCCACAGCCCCAACTTACTCAATTCCTTCTTGAGTTGCTCCGCTTTAAGCTCCTCCGTTTTCATGAGTGCTTATTATTTTGCAATCACACTTCTGAGACCAATTTTTACGATTTAATATTTATAAAATCCTTGATTTATTTACCTTTTAAATAAATCAAATTCTTTCTATATTGCAAATAATAAACACAGTTTGAAATTATTTATAGTACTATTAACTTATAACAGGTACTAAAATTACAGAACAACACTTTAATAGCACACTTTATTTACACTATGTAAATAAACTAAACGTTAGCCACACTTTAGTTCTTAACACTTCAGCGTTTTATTTAAACTGAACTCGCCATGCCACCTTGCTGGCGTTTTTATATGTGCGGGTTAAAATAACTAGAATATGGCAACACTGTCTGGAAGCTGTATACTGGAAAGTTTTAGAATGTTCATTTACAGTTTCACAGAAGAAACATTAGTTATGGGGAAGGGTTGCTATTTAATTGTTTTATATTCCAGGGCTAATATATGGAGATTTGTGTTTCTAAGACTAAATGGAATTTCTGTAACAATTAAAGTTTTTAATTTCTATAATATGGTTGATTTCGTAGATATTTAGATATTTGTGAGTTTTAATTTTGTTTTGCACACTACAGGGAAGAGCATAAGAATATGTGCTTTGCTTTGATTTAAAAATTCTATCAGGCCCAAAAGTTTGTTTCGATATGTACTTAGCTGAAAAAAGTATTTTTTTTATGATATCAGTTTTTAGCGTTTTTTTTTTTGGATTCACTAACTCCCAACGAACATATGGGGTCATGTTTCCTTTTTAGAAAGCTTGTATATTTTTAGAATCGGTCTTTAAGTATGTAAGGTAGATGTGTGTGGAGTTAAATCAAATATGTTCAACGCCTTTTATTTAAAATATTTTGTCTGAAAGTGCTCCCAGAATTAAAGGTCAAAAAACATATATGTTACATTATAAAATTTATCGAAAATATCGATTATATTTATATAATATTATAAAATTTTGTTGACATTTGTAATGCATTTTCTGTGATTAGTTAAATGATTGTGTTCTTAGGACATGGGTGGAGGGTATTCAAATATTTGGCACAGCCGAATTTAGTATTTTCTTACTTGTATAATTTGTAAATCATATTTTTGTTTAGCTGTTTTACAAAATTTATTATATTTTAATGAGGATCCATGTTATGCTTTATTGACAAAATTTACAATAAAAAGAGAGGCAACAGATTAATAATGGATTGGTATCAGAAACCAACTGCATTAGGGAGAATAATTAATTATTACTCTAAACATAGTAGGAACATTGTCATGAACACAGCTAAGAATTTTATAGAGAGAGTATTGACAATAAGTGATGTAGAATTTCATAGAGGAAACATTATAAAGATCAGAGATATATTACGAGATAATGGTTTTCCAACTGAGTTATCTTATAGATTAATAGGTCAATATAGAAATAGGATGACACAAAATAGAACATACATAACTGAACCACGAATTTTTAAATCTTTGACATATGTCCCTGGATTATCAGAGAGATTGGCGAGATCTAACATCTTTGATAAAGGGAAATATGGAATAGCTTATCGTAATTTAAATACATTAGGGAAATTATTTAGTAAAACTAAAGATAGAATTGATAAGTGGGATATGTCAAATTTAGTTTACAAGATACCTTGTCAGGGTAATGATCAGGAAAATTGTGATAAGGTATATATAGGAACGACAAAGAATAAATTAAAGACCAGGATTTCAGGACATAAATCAGACCAAAAACATAGAAATATTAATTCGGAAAAAACCGCATTGTCATCTCATTGTTCTATATTAAATCACCATCCTAACTTTGAAAATGTTTCAATATTAAGAACAGAAAATAATTATAAAAATCGTTGTATGTTAGAAATGTTAGAAATCAGTAATACACCTTTGACACAGAGAATGAACTTTAAAGCTGACACAGAAAATTTAGGTCAGAATTATAGATATTTAATTAGTAAAAAATTAGGAAACTTAAATGTATAGATATGTTTTTAATAACTATTATAATTTAATTTCATAATGTTATTTTATTTTATAAACAACATTTATTATGTTCAATTTCATAAACTAAAGTATTAAACCAATATAAAAATATATTTTACGAGCTTTAGCAGGAAAATGTTGTTTATAAAATTACCACTTCTATTTGTTTAAATGTTAATTTAATTTAATTTAAAAAAAAATTAATTTATATTTAAATGTTAAATATTTTTTATATTTAAATGTTAAATATTTTTTATATTTAAATGTTAAATATTTTTTTGTTTGTCAACTTTTTTATAATTATTAAAATTTTGGTTTCCTGAAGATGCTAACAAATTGTTAGCGAAATATCGAAAATAAAATAAGAAATTTTGTATAAAAAAAAAGAAAAAGATCTTTAGCTTAAAAAATTGAATATTAATAAAACGAAGAATTTAAAAATTCGCTTTAACAATTTATTTCTAAAAAACTAGTAAAAAAAAGTTTTAAATTAGGGTGTGCCGAATCTTTGAATACTCTCCACCAATATCCTAAGAAAATGTTCTTTACTGTTTTTGGTACAAATAATGTAAAATACTTTAGAAGTAAAATTATGAACGTGGAAAAAATTTTTGTGATGAAAAGCTTTTTGGATGTACATATAAAGAAATTTTGTGGTAAAAAAAAATTGTGAGGTGAAAAATATTTGAAAGACATTGTTTAATTTTAAGCGACTGGTAAAAAACAAGTAAAATTTACTCAAACTGAAACCGCGAACCAAATTTCAGTAAGCTACGATAACTGCTCCTATTTTTGTCCACTCTTTATATGGGAACAAAACACTGTGCCTACTGTCCTCTCCTAACACGTCCTTTATATTAATTTTCTCTTCAATTCTGATCCCACGAGTATGCACGTAATTGATCAGACCATCTCACACAACGCTTTGCCCTGACTCTGAGGGAAGCTAATTAGGCACAGACTAACCAGCTAGGCCCTCGACAATGCTACCAACTAAGTTGACCTTAAAAGTGCATATACCACTAATATATATAATATAACTATTCATTAATTACTTTCCTGAGACTCTAGCATGCCAATCAGGTTACTCAGCTGTATGTTCTCCTTCTCATTCTAGCTGTCGACAAGCGGCTGCTTGATCGTCATTTCAAGGGAATACTTGGTCTAAAACCGGAAGAAGTGAGCTGCTTCAAAGATCCGAAATGTTAGCCAGCACAGAAAATACAAAATATCTAATATTAATGTTAACTTTTTGGAGACATTGTCAGGAAAGTTACTACACTTTTTACTTCGCCTTTTTTGAAAGCAGCAAAGGTGTGCCTCTTTTTGATTTTTACCTTTAAGTTGTTACTAAGTTTTATTAATCGGGTAAAAAGAAACGTGTACCTAGATTTGTAACACACAATTTTATATTACAAAAAAAAGACTCCCTGAAAGATAT
Organism: Eustalomyia histrio; assembly: GCA_949748255.1. Lineage (NCBI taxonomy): Eukaryota > Metazoa > Arthropoda > Insecta > Diptera > Anthomyiidae > Eustalomyia > Eustalomyia histrio. The sequence goes on from OX456523.1 coordinate 158,462,297, forward strand.
GTCGATACTTAAACTGTACTGATACACTATTGACTTAGTCAGCAGTCCTACTGACCAATAATACCCCAGGCAATGCTATCTGCTGTAAATATTTAACATTTATTTGTCATTGAGAATACACAGAACTATTGACTAGTTTTAGACATTGGAACCAAAGATTCACTAGTACATTTTAGTAATACTGGTCTACACTTTTGGGACTTTTTACTAGATTTACACACTAGTAATATTGCGAGGAATATAAGTTTAAACAGGTGCATCTATTTTGTTAAATTAGATATTTCATTTAAAAAAATTATATAAATCACATTATAGTAAAAAAAGGTGATCAGTAAAGTTTTAATATCGACATTTCCTTCAGGGGTGTTACAGCCCTGAAAGAAGCCTGGAGTCAAGTATTTCCAAGTCACCCCTTTGTTCGACTATTTACGTTACATTGTCAACAAAACGTCTACACTTCTGCTTGATTTTTAAACTTTAAGTTATTACTAAGTTTTGTTGATTAGGTACTACGAAATGCGTACATAGACTTGTAACACATAATCTTTAATAAAAAAACAAAAAAACTTCTTGATTTTTTACCTTTAAGTTTTTATTTATTTATATAATGCAATTTTCTTAATTCCCTTTTCAAAGTTGCTTCCAAAGTTATTTCAATTTATACGGTGACTTTTGTTGCACAAACACTAAATGTGAATGAAGCAACAAAAGAAGAGTACATATGAGTGCGAAAGAGAAATAACAAAAACATGCATGAAAAACGAAAAACGTGCTTTTTTTTGCTACCCCGCTGGCTTCTCTACCCCGTTTGCTAACAAACAAATATTGCACGCAATAACTGTATGCAACAAAGTCACTGTCTAAATAGGCTCTAAGTTTTTTTGATCAGGTGCTATGAAACGTGTACCTAGACTTGTAACACATAAACTTTAATTAAAAAAACAAAAAGACTATAACACAACATGTATCTTTTTTAACTTTAATGAAATTTATCTAACTTTTTGTTTTAATAAATTATTTTTATTTATTTATTTATTATTTTTATTAAACATATAATTACAAATTATATCCTAATACCCTAACCGAGTACTAGCAACGAAGGTTATCGGCTCGTTCTAGCGAAAACAGACCAGAGCCTCTGGTGGGAATCGAACCCACGACCCCCGCACTAATAAGCTAGCACGCTACCAACTAGCCTACCGGGCGCCCTAAATTTTTAATAAATAAATGCACCTGTTTGAACCTATATTCCTTCCAATATTCCTACCCTGAAGGAAGCCTGTGGTCAAGTTACCACTACTACTTTGGGTGACATTATCAACAAAGCGTCTACACTTTTTACTTTGCCTTTTTTGACAGCTGCAAAGGTGTGCACTTCTCCTTAATTTTTTACCTTTAAGACGTGTAACACATAATCTTAAATAAAAAAAAAACAAAAACATCTTTTATCTTACTGTGAATTTATATTTCCCCCAATTATAATATACTTTTAAATTTTATCAGGCTCGAGATCACAATCTAATGTTACTAACGAATAGTACACTAATTTTTTTTATTAAATGGAAAAAATTGTGAGTATCAGCGCTAGAGGGAGGGCAAACTTTCGACCCGAGCGACCAATCATCGTCCCAATATTACTAGTGTGGGAACCTAGTGAAAAGTTCCAAAAGTGTAGAGAAGAATTACTCAAATGTTCTAGTGAATCTCTGGTTCCAATGTCTACACCTAGTTAATAGTTGTATAGATTCGCAATGACAAGCACATGGTTAATGTCTCTACAGCACAGAGCATTGCCTGGGGTATAATTCTTCTGCAGTACTGGTGACAAAATCAAAAGTGAATCAGTATTATTTTACTATCACCATTTCCTTCAGGGAAGTGTGGAAATCTATTAAAAAGTTCCAAAAGTGTAGACTAGAACTACTAAGATGTAATAGTGAATCTCTGGCTCCAATGTCTACATCTACCCAGCAAAAATCCAAACAACAGGTTGCAAAACAACTTGTATCGTATTAGCATAGGTTCTAATTTATGTTCTACAGCTGGTTCTTTTTATATGGAATTTTACCCATTAGTAATATGTTTGTTTTATCCGAAGAACAGGTTGCTTTAGAACCGGTTCTAGAACCACTTATAGAATTGATACTTGGACAGTGAAACCTTATATTTTGACTTTTAAAATCAGTTCTAGAACCTTATCTATGGAACCGGTGGTAAAAGAACAAGTTCTAGAATATATTCAAAGGTAACCTGTTCTAGTCTAGGGTAGTCAATAGATCTGTGGATTCTCAATCACAACTACATGTTAAATTTCTGCAGCAGAGAGAATTTCCTGGGATATAATTGGTCAGTAGTACTGGCGACAAAGTCAATAGTGAATCAGTACAGTTTTACTATCGACATTTCCTTCAGGGTACGTACATATTAATATGCCACTCTTTGGCTATATACCTGTGTTTTGAAATGTGTGCTCCCTTAAGTATGCTTCCTCATTGATAAGGTATATTTCCGAATTTTTCCCCAGACGGGCGAAAAGTCTCCCAATTAACGGTATTCGCACACTACTGGAACTATGAAGTTGTCTCCTCTGTCGTAGATATGAACTAAGACGGAATTTTTGAAATCTTGTACGGGGTGGGAAATTATCCCCCTTGACGCAAACCAACACCGCTGGTACTCGGAAGTTGAAATTTTGCATGTACGTTCTTCTTGCTCAGGCGGGATTTTTAAAAAATTCTTAGCTGGAGTGTTTAATCGTTAATGGCCTTCCATACCGCTTTATGTTAGCTAGAAAGCTGAAATTTGAGAAATGTGTACTCAGAAATATATAATATGTGTTCCCTTCCGTGTGTGCTAATTCCCTAATGAGGTAGTTTTTGAACTATTTTCATTTGGGAGGTCCGACGATCCCGGTCTTTAGCCCGGCCAACTTTGTTTCCAGGCTAGCAACGTAGCGGGCTTTCCCGGTAGCGTTTATTTATCTTTTTGATTTAGTATACCGAGTTTTTTGGTTTTTAAAACTATTTTAATCTATATATATTAAAATAAGATGCATTGTGTTAGTGATTGATATTCTCTGAAATGCCTGAATCGATTTTGTATATACGGTCTTTGTATGTGAATCGGTTTATGAGTTATAGTCGTATGGACATACCTGTAATTGTCCGTATATGATATTTTATGAAATTTACGCAGAGATATTGTCCAGCCTTTGCAGAATATGCTCCATGCCGAAAATGAATTGGTGCAGCTTTTTCAAACTGCTCTCGATGAAATGTCATCTGATGAATATGCAATTGTTATTCGAGCTGATAAAACGCCTCTTGCGCAACAAGTCAGACGATTTAATCGGCCAACAATTCAATTCCCGTCATATTGTGCTGCGTAGAAATATGCAACTGCAACGAGTGTCTGAAACTCATCGCTGATATGATGGATTACAGTACCCATTGTTGTTTTGCCGAGGTGAAAACGGTTACCATTTTAACATTAAAATGATCAATCCTTCAACCGGTTAGAGCATTTAATTTTTTTTTTTTTTCGTTTTGAAAACTTCTATTTAATTTTTCGCATAATTTTTATTCTTGGAGTGAAAACAAATAAAAAAGGAGACGCATATCGTGTTATGGTGTTAACCATATTTTGCATTGTCGCCGACTTTTCCATCAATTTGTTTTATGTATGCCAAGACTGAAACTAAAGAACTAAATTTTTTTATACGTTTTAATCAGAGAAAATTACCTTAAGAGAAGTTCATCAATTTACGTGATGCTATAAATAATAATGGTAATGTTAATGATCTTTAAAAAAATTTCGATTTTGTCTTCAACGTAACCAGACAGCCAACGTAATTTGCATGAGTATGCGCAAAACTGACAACACACGCGAAATCTAATAATTTTTACTTTGAAAAAAATCTGAATATAATTATTTTTTAAAGATTGTTTGAGAACAGAGTAGTTTTCCAGAGAGGTCTCAGAATTTTTGATATCTGTAAATTTTAAAAACTTTATATAAAGAAATTTGAGGCTTTAAAAAAACTAAAATTCTATTAATTAAAAGTCTGAAAATTATCTATAATGTATCTTCATTTTTTATCCCAGCATTTAATTATTTCATTGAATCAAAAACTTAATAGTTCCAAAAGCTATTTCCTTATAATTTCACAAAATATTAAAACGTCAATTTTTGTTAAGGAAAAACTATAATTTCCCTGAAGAAGTCACCCAATGTGGTGACGAAATATTGAAGGAAAAGAAATAATAAATAATCATTATTATTATTTTTTATAAAAGGATCTTGAACTCGATTTTAAGTAATAATATATTATAATATTGAAGATCGAATAAAGGAGGATAAATATAGAGAAAAACTATTAATTGAAAATTGTATGTCTAGATATTTTCGATCGTTCTAAAAAAATTATTAAAAATTTTTGATGGCCCTTCCTGAACCAAAATACTGGGTATACCACTGTGTGTGCAAAATAAAGTGCAACCTCGCTTAACGCAACTAATAGAAATTTCGGCAGTTGCGAAAACTGAGGTTGTTGCGTTAACCGAGTCTCTATTTTTTACGGTTGAAATTAAAAAAAGAAATGTGATCACACATTTAAATCATTTATTTTTAAAATAAATGTATTTATTTTATTTAAAATAATATAAAAAACACAAATAATAAATGAAAAATACGCATTCTAATGTACAACGGATGTACATTAATGGTAAAAATATCAATTAAAAATGTCAGAAATTTTTGACTGTGTTTTATTGCATAAAATATTTTTCTGCACTGCAATTTCACGAAAGTTTTTAGGGAAACATAATGTCTTTTAAGGCTATTCTATTTTCCTCGGCACATTGAAGACAAATGTAAACAGAATCAATAAAATTCTAACATTTAATTTTAGGAAGCGCTGGAGTTATGTCAACATTTTCGAACTCGTCAATGCAGCCTTATTTTTATAATTCTTGTTATTGTTGATTTGTGCACTTTATATTCACCGCAAATCACTTTTGCAGATATGCCTTTATCAAGTTTATTAACAATATGAATTTTTTTATATAAATAAATAAAAAACACAAACTAATTTTTTTGGAAGGAAAGTTGCGATAACAAAGATTTTTTTGTTGAAAAGTTGCATTAACTGAGTCAACAATGCAAACAATTTACGAGTTGCAATAATCGAGGAGTTGCGTTTATCGAGAGTTGCGTTAAGCGAGGTGACACTGTATTATTAAATTTGAACTATCCTCGGTCAATTTGGCGATTTCACATAGGATGGACGATATGTATGTTGTTGTTAAAATTCTTTTATGCTGTCCTTAAGTTTATTTGCAGTTATGTTATTTGTGTACTTTCGAACAAGCCCTTGTAATAGATAAACAGACCTTAAAAAAGGCAAGAAACTCAAATAGATTAACGTATAATCTTTGATAAAGGATAAGGGTTCGATCACAAAACTTTTACTTGTAGTGTTTTGGGTACGTCACTGTCGGTTGGAACACCGGAGCTTAACGAAAGCAAGTACGGAGTTTGATATAAAAAAATTAATACCTTCTTTTTACCAGACTTTTCAAACCTTCCTTAAGCTTATTAAAAAAATTAATTTTCAATTTGAATTTAACGAAAAATCTACTAATAGAATGTTTTGATAATAAATATTATTCAATAAATAAAATTCAGAAATTTATATTATTGTGCATATACATATCTATATTTTGGTGGTGTTTCAAGATGACGTTCAGACGAACGAAAATACAATAACAAAATACCTGCAATACAAAAACAAATACATGCAGTCACTTATTCGTCTAGCGACGTACGTCTTGTGGAAACACTATATTTATCTTACTAAATATTCATCTTATAAAATATTATTAAGCTTTAAACTAAACATTTTTATATTATTCATACAAATTATAATTATTTGAACACTAACTTTACACAACTTTACAAATATTTTACATTTTGCTGCACACCAGAGCAAGGAAGCAGGGATTCGTACCCTTGTAGCTCTTGATGATCAGGGAGGTGAGTCCACTTTTAACACTTAACATTTAAAAAATTTTTAAACTAACACAAAAAATCTGTACATTGTATTTTATAATATTGAATAGCCTGGTTGTTTACAATAAATTAAATTAAGCGAACATGAGGCATTCCACATTCATTTACGTTCTGACAAATATCTTGAATAACATCATAAGTTTATCATTGATCTCAAACTGATATTTTAAAAAACGTCGTGATATCGCTACTTAATTGTTTTCATACAAGGTTCAAAATCATGGTTGGCATTCAATACCTTTTCATAATAACGGTAGTTGGCTACCACATCCACTTAAAGACCGATATGAAAGTTTTAAAATGGCGATTCCATTAAAGGCATTTGTGTTTTTGTATAATCTGGTTTATTGCGCTATTTTACCGACTTAATTTTGAAATATCTTAAACCACCTTTAAAATAACGCTAAACTACCGAAACGCCGATTTATAAAGGTATTTTGCAGAAATAACCCAATGTAACAGGCAATATTATGAAATAAACCCCGTGATATTAGAAGATACATGTCACTATTGGAATCGTAATTTTAAAATTTTCGTATCGGTACTGTTAAGAGCGTGGTGGACAACTACCGTTATAATGAAAAGGTAGTGCTTACCAACCATGCTAAAAATAGTGTTACAGTAACTGGCTGTAGTTTATTTATAAAGTTAGTTTTTAAATGATTAAATAGTTAAAAGAAAAAAAATTAACTTTTTTGACATTCATTAAAAAATATATTACATATACGAAATATGGATTTTCTGTTACAGTTAATAATTTAATTTGAAATGTTTGATTAACAGTTATACTAGTTCATTGGCTGATAGTTTAAATAAACAAAATGACTACAGACTCTGTAGTTAATTTTTATAATATTTAAAAGAGCGAAATAAACGAAATTTTATTTGATTTCGCGGATTATATGCTTAATTTTTTGACAGCTTAAAAACGAAATTAAGGAAAAATCATTACTTGTTAATAATATAAGCTGACAGTTAAAAAAATATATAAGGGAAATATAATTTTTTTACGTATTTGTGTTGAGTTTATTAATAGTTAAAATAAATGAAAACTCATTAATTTGTTACAGATATTGTATGTTTATTTATTAACATCGAAAAATAAATAATTTTTTTTTTAATTTAAATAAAAAGTTAGTAGGCCGGATTTTAAGACTTTTTTCATTTATTTCGAATTACATTTTCTGTGAATTTAGTTTTTTGTGTCTAATAAAAAAAGTTAAATTGAAGATATTAGAGATTTTTTTCCATTATTTATTTATTGAATCTTCACCTAATTTTGTGAACTAACAATAAGTATGCAAATCTTAAAACTAAATCTTAATATTAAGTCCATTTGTTCATAAATTTATATTCATAGATATGTATGGCATCTGAAAATTTTTCCATCATATGTTTGATAGGTCTGCAGTGTCCCTCCATCATTATTCAAAAGATTCTGTGCTAGAACATTGGGATGAGTTTCCAGTTTCTTCAAGTAGTTGCTGCTATATCTAGTGATTTCGTTACTAACTAAGGGTACATTGAGATCTTTATGAATGTTGTCATTCCTAACATACCAGGGGGCGTTTGTAATAATTCTCAAGAGCTTGTTTTGCCTTCTCTGAATTTTTATAATATTTGATTATGAGGCAGTACCCCAGAGCTGAATTCCATAGTACCATATGCGTTTTATAATGGAGTAGTATAGTAGTAGTTTACAATCCAAGGCAAGTTTAGAGTTTCTACCGATTAACCAAGAGAGTTGAATAGCCTTTAAATTTATTTGGGTAAGTTTCGCTTCTATATGACTTTTTCATGTCAGACGACGGTCAATATGGATACCAAGATACTTTACACATGTATCTTGGGGTATGTTTCGACCATAAATCCGGATCGGCGGGCAAGTTTCTCTTCTCAAAGTAAAAGTCATATGAATACATTTCTGCTCGTTAAACTTAATTCTCCATCTATCTCGACAGACCTCAAAAACTGTAATGTGGTTTTGAAGCAATCTATATGCTATTAGCGGATCATTATGAACGCTAAGTATTGCTGTATCATCAGCGAATGTTGATGGGTGAGTGTTTTCATTCAATGGCATGTCCGAGGTGTATAAAATATACAACAGTGGACCCAATATACTACCTTGTGGGACTACCGCTTGTATATCCTGGGGGGAGCTGATAAAACTTTTTCCGAGAGGGTAAATTTTCTGTTTGTAATTTTGCTTTCTAACAGCTTATGGGTATTTGAGGGTAACATAATTTTAATCTTATATATTAGTCCTTCATACCAGACTTTATCAAACGCCTGAGATACGTCAATAATAAGGGCAGAGCAGTATTTTTTATCCTCAAAGGCTTTTCTAATAACGGTTAATAATCTATGAACTTGTTCAATGGTACTGTGTTTCCGCCTGAAACCAAATTGGTGAGCTGGGATTAAGTTACCTTGATCTATCAGTACTGTCAGCTTTTCAATTAGTAACTTTTCAAACAACTTAGACATATTTGACAAGAGACTGATTGGTCTATACGATTCAACCTTTGTGTGATCTTTACCTGGCTTGGGTATCATTTTAACGAGTGAAACTTTTCATTCTGGGGGAAAATATTCTAGGCGCATTATAGCATTCAAAATAAATACATTATTTTTAATGCTCCATAAGCATCCTGTTACTGATATTATCAATACCAGGGGCTTTTTGGAGTTTAATTCAGAGAATGCCTTTTGACCTCCCGAATCTCAAACGATAATGGGGGGTAATCTGCTATGGTGGCACCTGTTCTATAGAATATGGTATATTTGGCGTGAATACTTTTTTTAAATGTTCTACAAACAGATCTCCTTTCTCGGTATCATTTTGTGCCCAAGCTCCATTTGATTTACGTAAAGGAGGCTTACATGCGACTTTTAAGATTTTTCGTAGCACGCCATGACGAGTTATCGGTTGTTGATGTAGGATCCAAGTTCTCAAGGAATCTATTAGGTGAAGCAGATTTCTGGAGTTTAAGTAACCGTTGTAAGTTTTTTGTACATTCTTTCAAGCGTTGCTTGAGTTGTGGAGATCTGTGCAGTTTCCACTCTCTTCGAGCTCTTCTTTTTTCATTTAAGAGTCGTTCGACATCCGCAGAAAAAATTACATTTTGTCTGTTGTGTCGGGGGGTTCAGTAGCAAGTTTATTAGCTTGTTTGAGATTTCATTCGAAATTTCTTATCGAGAGGTCAATATCGTCTGGTGTTCTTAGCGGTATGTTTTCCGAGCAATGAGTACTGAGAAATTTTTTATATTTTAGAAAAATTTTCTTCTGACTGTCAGTGCTACATCACCATTATAATCACCAGCTTGCAGAAAACGTGATCCCAATAATTTATAGAAATCAGTGTATAGTGTCTCCGTAATGGAAAATCTGGGGGGGGGGGGGGGGGGGGGGGAATTATCATGTGGCAGATCTTCCCTTGCATACTACGATGTTTTTGAGAATTCTTTTAATTAAAAGTCGAAGTTGATTCCTTATAAACCTGTACCCATTTTTTTAACAGATACTCAAAAAATCGATGCACTTTTTTTTGTCAGGACTTTTATAGGAAAATTTACAGTTATGATAAAAATGGATTTTGAACTTTTAAAAGAAATTGAAATTGTTAGATCTCCTTAATTTTTACTTGCATTTTTTATGAAAACAAAATCTTAAAATTTGAAAATAATGTTTTTTCAACCTTACTAAGTTTTTGATTAGACACTCAAATAGTTCTAACCACCATATTTCGTAACCCTTTAACGCCCAAATCAAAACTGGCATCTGATAGCTTAATTTATCTATTGTAGTTTGTTAAATAAAACAAACAGAAAATAAGAATACAAAAAGAAGAAATATAATTAAAACATTCATTAACTTTAACATTAAAAACTTTTGAAGGATATGTCCCCAAATGCGGACAATGGGCAGATATGATATGAAATTGTTTAAAATAAATAATTACTATTAACCAAAAGTGTTTTATACATTTTCGCATTAGATGTATGCTGTAGCTGTAAATATGTTCTCAACTTAGCAAAGTTTTTATATTCGAAGTGTTTGCATGAGGGCAAGATATGGAAATAAAAGAAAAAAACTTCGAATGTTTGAGAAAAAGAGATAAAATTTTGTATTATCATCGGTAACGAAGAGCACAATATCACTTCAAAAAACGAATGAATATCCTAAAACAAGGAGACTACATATCTAAAGTGGTGAGCAACAATGTTTAATACCCGTTAACGGTTTTACTCGCTAGAATCTGTGTAAAAACTCCCAACAAAGTTGTACAAAAAGGGGAGTTATATTTAGATCCAAACAGGCACCGACTCTATGCGGGTCTTGATCCCCCTTATCCCCTGGACCTTTGCAGTGACTACGGTTTTCTGGTGCGAGTCATTTATTGAGCCGATCGTTAAACGGCAGTAGCTATCCTTGCCCAATCTCGACATAGATTGGTGTATCTGGTGAGCCATCGACTCACACAAATAACTTACGCTACAACATGGGTCGAGAACAGCGCAAACAGCCCTACCATGCACTTGTAATTTCATCTGAAGAGTAGGGGACTAAGTCACCATGTGCCGAATAGGCAACGGACTAGGACGGGACACAAATGGACTTGAACGGTGTTCACGCCTCTGATGGGTCGTCTTTGCAGAACTTGAAGATTGAGGAACCACGCGCAAAAATGAGTGGTGATAACCCTGGCAGTGCCGCAAGGGATGGTGTCGTTTGCAGATCCTACACTGATTTGACTCATCAGCGAAAAACGACTGGCGTCGAGGTGGTCGCAGAATTCGAGCTCGAGACTTTCACAGAACCCAACGGAATTTCGGGTGTGGGAGCTTCCGGAGATGATACTGTCGCCGGAGGTGCCATTTACAAGAATTCCGCTAAAACGGTTGGTGATGTATCAGATGATGCAGTTTCCGTTGAAGGCACAGGATCCGCAATCTCCATTGCATCTATATTTTCGACTATCATAGAAAAGATTCAGTTGCGCAGCCATGTCGCTATGAACAACAGAGATTAAAGTGAATTAGTGAGAATGATCAGTTTTGTGGTCGGTCTTTACAACCCTGTTTGAATTACATATATCCGCAACCGTTACATGCCCACCGCTTCTAGGATAAACTTTAAAAACCCTGCCACGATGTCGGAAGTAATTACTCGTGTCTAACTACGACCAAGTCGTTTACCTAAAGATCGCGTTCAAGATTTTGCAATTTATATCGCTTATGGAAGCTCGTTAAATATTATTTTTCCATCGACGACAGGAAAGTTGAGCAAGTGGTTTCATTCTCCGAAATCGATTAACTAAACTCAAAGAGGGGTCGTGTTTCGCAGGCTTAGAAGGGGCCAGAATTGGAGGGCCAATCAAAAATTACCAGAAGTCAGGGCTACCGGTTCCTGAGGATTGTCTGTCATAGGACAAAGAGGGCGCGAATTTAAGCAAGCTTCAATTCGGGACAGAACCGTAGAGAATACCTCGAATGTATATTTAAAAGCTTGTGCCTTTTTCCTAAAATGGAGTTTAAAACTCCTTACACCGACTTCCCAAAGACCCTATATGTTGTATGCCGAACACAACGTCGAATGACTTTCTCTTATAAAGTCTTAAAATGTCTCTCTATTTCGCGCGAAGTGCCGACAAAATTTGTTCCGTTGTCAGAAAATATAGTTTTTGGACCTCTTCATGAAATAAATCTGTGAAAAGCTGCTTAAAAAGAAGCAGTAGACAAGTCAGAAGTTAGCTCTAAATGAATCGCTTTCATAGAAAAGCAAACAAACACACAATCGTAGCGTTTAGTTATCTTGCAAGCCCTACCAGTGAAGCTCTTGATATCAAAGGGGCCTGCGAAGTCAACACCAGTAGCAGTGAAATGCCTGTCGATAGTGCTTCGTTCATGAGGAAGAGCTGCCATAATCTGAACAGAAGATCTTCTCCCGTCAATAATGCACCGTTTGCAACGAGTGACACGAATTTTAGACTTTAATCGGGGGATCCAATATTCAATTTGAAGTGTTCGTATCATTAACTGATTTCCACGGTGAATGGAAATCAAATGAGCATATTCCGTTAAAAGTAGCGTAAATCTACTGGAATAAAGCAAAAATAATAGGATGCCTCTCTGTGTATGATAAAGACGGCGATTGCACTAAACGACCATTAATTGTAATAACGCCATCCTTATCAAGAAAAGGATTTAAAGGTATAAGCGAACTTTTTGAACATAAAGGTTTTTTCTCCAAGAGACATTTATATTCATCAGCGAAATAGTATTTTTGAGCCACAATGGCCAAACGCAATTTGGTTCTTTTCACCTCAAGACTTAAAAGCTTTCTATCAACATACTGATTTATCAACATACTGATACCTGATTTATGAGCTGGGTGAATGTTATAAATGACTCGTAAAACATACGAGAAAACACGAAGTGCTCGAACAAGACTCGAATAATTCTTAAGAATATTCTTATATTCGTCGGCTCCTCCGGAGTCCGTAAAAAACGAAGCATGAGTTCCTACGTTTTCCTGAATACGGCAAACTCTATTCGCAACAAAAGTGGTCGGAGAACATCTTGCCATTTTTAACTAGAAAAGGACTATATTAGAATCAGTCCAACAATAAATCTGATTAAGTTTTATATCAATTTGACTTACCACTCTTTTCAAATGTTCAGAGGTCAATACTGCACCACAAAGTTCAAGTCGCGGTAAAGAAATTGATTTAATAATAGCCACTTTAGTCTTCGCCGAAAGCAAATGTGTGAACTTCTCCGCTGGAGGTCTCAATACGAATATAAATCACCCCCTTGTATGTCTTTCCCGAGGCATCCGAAAAGACATACATGTATGTATCCGAATTTCTGGCAATCATTTTCAGTAGCGAGCGGAAGCGAATCATCCCTACTGATATTATCCAACCAAATTGTTTGCATGATAATTTTCGCGACAACAATAACAGGACCTAACCAACCAACAGGATCGAACAATTTTTCTATAGTAGATAAAACTTTCCTCTTTGTATAACCTGACTTATGTGCCATAAGAGTGCAATCGAGCGTTCCATTAGATTTCAAAAGTCTTTAAGCTACTATACTCCACAAACGTAAATAATTTTGCGTCAACTAAATGTTCCGAAAGGAGACCGTCTAAAATCGTACGTTCGTTTGAAGTCCATTTTCTAAGTTGAAACTTTGCAAAAGAGAAAACCGCTAATCACTAGCGATCAAAGCAGCAGCAACATCGTTAGTTCCCGTCAAAACATCGTCAATCTACATACACTTTCAAAAAACGCGTGATGCCAGAGGAAAATCTGCTTCAGAATCGTCTGCTTACTGTAATAAAGTCCGAATCGATATGGAACGCAATTGACAGCAAAGGTCACAGTCTCTAACTCATATTCCCTAACGTCCTCACGATGGAGACTGAAATGGGGTATGAGAAGAATCGACCAAAATTTGCCTATACATCCGGGTAATATCACAATTAAAAACAAATCTAAAAAGGCGCCACTGAAGAATCAAAAGTACCAAGTCTGCCTGTAGAGTAGGACCAACATAATTATTAGCAATCGTTAAGGCAAATCTTATTCGAAATCTTATTTGAAGCGTTGAAGACAACTCGCAACCTTGTATATTTCCCTTTCAGGTTTAATAATGGGGTGATGAGGCAGAAAACAAGAAAAATTAGGGTTCGAAACAGGTTTCATGTGGCCAAGATCTAAATATCTTTAACGATGTTGTCATACACATCCTTAATCTCAGGTCTTCGCTGAAGGGAAGATTCGGCCCTAAGATAATATCCCAAGACACTTAATCTAGAAGATCCTAACAAAAGAGTTTTAGGAAATTCGGGTTTAAAAAGGCAGAGTCACAATATATCTACTATCAGCGGAGCGACGAGTACTCGCTTTGTAATTTCCTCACAATATTAGTCAAAAAGAGATAAATTTTTCATTTTCGGAGCCTCCTCAAGATCCCAGAAACCAAGAGATTTTTAGAAGATTTTTATTAAGATTATCTTTTTCTGAAAAGTCTACATAAATAGAATAGACTTGAACTCCGAGGTTGCACTAGTGCACCAGAAATGATCCAGCCGAAAACCGTGGTTTGAGCTATTAAAGACCCAAAATATCCCGAGGAAGGTCTTTTACCATAATTCTAGGATACAGTTCAGAACCGAGCAAAAGATCGACAGGTCGACTGTCATAGAAATTAGAATCAGCCAAACGAAGATTTGACAGATTTTCTCTTATATTTGAAGTTACTTTAAAAGACGGAATATTTCCAGAAATATTGGTCAACACAAGAGGTAAGGGCCTCTAATAAAAAAACGGAATCAGAGTGCCAACTTTTAATGAACAAAGTTTTTTCGACGAAGTCGAGATTAATTCCACACCTGATACGCCGACCTACGTAGAAAGAGTCGGAAGTTTTAAACGATTTGCTAAAACGTTCCGAAATAAATGAAGTTTCGGAGGCCTGATCAATAAGTGCGCATGCAGGGTACGTAATACCCTGGAGAACAATGTTAAACATAGCCGTCTCTAAAAGCACATTACGATTAACAAAGCATGAAATGCCCGTCTATTAAGAGGCAATCTAGAATTACTGCCATTAGAAGTGGACTGTATATTTGGATCAACTGGTGCCAGATTGAGAAGACGAGGAGCTCTACCCGAACCTGCAGCCGAATTAAAAGAAGTGTTCTTCAGAGTTGATGCCTCACCAGCAGCGGAATCGCGATAGAACAAAGTTGATGCCGTTTATTGCACTTTAAAGAAATATAAATGCTGTTACAGTATTTAGCTCGTGTGTCCTTGAGAGACAATTAACACAACAATGAAAATCATTACATTGGAATACCTTTCAGCAACCGATAAACCTTTTAAATCGAGGGCAATTCAGCGGATCTTTTCGGAAGATGTGAACCCCTAAAGTCACGAGATCCTTTCCGTTAGAAAGCGATCTAAATCACTCCAGAAGGACAAGGCCTTTTTGTCCTTAACATACTGCTCCAAAAGATTAACTTCGGTCGCAAAT
>OX456523.1:159132616-159140116 GCA_949748255.1 Eustalomyia histrio
ATTTCATACAAAAATTTCAGGCATAAGTGACCACAATTAAATGAATTATATTTTTGATGTCTTCTATAATTGTACACTATATTTGAGCCCAAATATGCTACTAATTCAAGTGGTGGCTGCAAATTTCCAAAACTATCAAAGTACTCCTTATGATCTTTATTTTGTAGTATGCTACCCAATGATGTGTAGATATATATTTTGGAGTTTTCCATCCGAACTGAAGATTTTTACAAAGATATACTTAATGATTTGTAATATAATTTAATAAGTTTAAGATTAAAAGAGATTCATGAAAAATATATATTTTGTATTTTTCTCTTAAAATTTTTTGATTATTAAGCAAAATAAAACACTGGTATTTTAGTTTTCTATTTTAAGAATACATATTTTTATTTATAATTTTAAGACATTGTTTTTAAGTGTGTATTTTCTAAATATTTAATGAAAATAATAAAAATGGAAAATTGCCTTCATTTATTTTAAAGTTTAAAAATTTTTGTAGTAAAAGAGCATTTTTCAGTGCACATGTTCCATGTTTGTGAGAACTACAACGGATGCAATCGGGATATTTTTCATCGAGCCCTCTTAAATTACAGCAGTTGATATTTTGAAAACGTTTTTCCCCAGCATATTCTCCAACCACTTTTTCTTTTCCAAACCCTTGACAAAAATTAAAGAACCCTCTGTGTTTGATTTGAGAAATTCGCACACAGACTTGAATGATACGGATCCATCTTCCCATTGCAGATGATGATGATTTTTTGTTAACCAATTGACTTGTTTTTGATTCTTTGGTGATAAATAACTATAATCGAAGGGGGATTTTATGATGAAATTTATATACTCCTTAGCGTTAAAAACCAATGCAATTTCTTTGGCAATAAAATTATTAGAATCTGCTCTAAAGCCTTGGAGATCAATAAAAACTATTTTTGGCATTTCCATTGCTTAAACAATTTTATGAACCTGTCCTGTCAAAGCCGTATATTCAATTAAACGATCATGAATAAGAATGCAGTAAGCTGATGAGTTTGGTGGTATATTGATGACAGTCTCAAACATAATTTTTATATCAATCGCACCCCTTGAAACCGTTTCATTTTGATGGCTTACATCAATAACTGTAATAGGAGCTTTATTTTTGAATTATTGACAAGTGAGTAGATGTTGAGGTTCTCTCATATAGTAGTTTTGTTGAAATCTGACATACATATCATAGAGGATGGCAAAGCGTTCTTCCCCAAATTTAATGTTTAGATCATCATAACTATATGACTCTGAGTTTAAGTGAACTTTGATGTTGGTTAAATCACAATTAATAAATTTATTCTCACGCAGGAATGCTATCAAAATGAAGCGAGGTCGTTCCCTATTTGCAGATAATTCAACATTCCAAATGTGAGTAGTTCCGCTTGATAATTGAGGATTAAAATGACAGTCCCAACTGCGGAATGCTATTGGTAAATTTGTTCCATTTTGTATAATTTTTATCATATTTATTTTACTCAAGTCAGAAAGCTGTACATGTGGTATCCTCCATGAAATATTCTTAATAGTAATTTTTGGTTTTTGAACAGATGCTGTTGAATATACGAGATCATCATCACTTTTGCTACGAAGTAATATCAATTCATGTTTGGAATTTAAAATAATTTTATTAAAGTCTTCAGCAGATCCCAATAATATTTTTAATGGTACATAAAAGTTAAAGTGTCCATTTATTACATTTAGGTCATCTACTTTACTCCAAGCAGCATTTTCCATGAGAGCACCGTCCGTTGCCATCAAAGAAACATAATTTTTAATATTAGTTGAAACTCCTAGGTGTCTTGTGCGATCAATTTCAATGCCATTTAGCTCATAACGAATTTCATCAAATAGATGAGCAACAAAATTATTTTTCAATCTGAAAGCAGAAGATGCTACCACTTTTTTACTATCGCCGCTTTCTTCTTCTACTAAACCTTCAATGTAAATAAAACTTTCACTCGGCAAAACATACAAATCCTGATTTTGTATTGATATTCTTATTTCATCGTTATTTTTAAATGATTGCAAGTATGGAGTATAAGTGTGATAATCTTTTTTTATAATGCTTTCATCCGATAAGGGTTTATCCAAAACATTAATTATTGATCTCATTCTCTTTGGTGTTGCTTCTTCAATTGGAAATTCAATGATTTGAGAAAATTTCTATTTGATTCTGTTAAATTGTTGGCTGAATGTGAAGATGAGAACAGCGTGGACGCTAATTTTGGTTTGACTGATGGCAATGATATGGATTTTGGGGATAACAATGTGGTATAAGGAATGCTATTTGAGATAATTTCTTTGTTGTAAATTATCATTATTTTCTTGGCCTTAAATGTAATCGAATAGTAATTTCTTCTCCTCGAAAATTAATTAAATCACCGTCTTGATCAACTATCCGTAGTGTTAGTGAACTTACTTCTTTGGAATTCACTGGCAAATAGATGAGATTTGTGGGTATTTCATCCATTTTATAGCCAGGTGGAACATTTATTGCAAATTCGTGTAATGTATGTGCATGAGAATTGTTTATATATGTGTTTACCACAATATTACATTCTATCCGCAAGAGATTTACCTTAAAAATATTTACTGCTAGATCTGAGAAATGGGGGACATTAGGAGAGAGGACATTCTTATTGAAACCAAACAATTTTCCTATCGAATTCTTCTTGTTAAAGTATATCGAATCTTCGGAACTATACAATTTGACTTGCATTGTATTGTTATTAGCTTCTATAATAATTTTCTTCTTCCCCAACCCATCTTTCTCATATTCCCCCTTTATGAAATCAACAATATCATTCAGCTCATAGGATCCAATAGGTATTGTAATAATTTTACTACCAATGTGAAACAAATTATTGTATTTGTCCACATTTGGTATGCTGTTGTATGTGTGAAAATCTACGAGAGCACACTCGTAATCGCCGTTTAAATTTATTGGAGGAAAGTAATTTGCTGATAAATTTGAGGAGTTTCCGCTCAATGTTAGTGTAATTGACATTTTGCTTACCAAATGGCTAATGTAGGAAATAAAACAAAATATTGTTTTTTAAAGGGTTGCTTTTTTCTTTATTTATTTTAGATAATTTTATATCAATACTTAAAGTACATGTAGTATATACCTATATATATATATATATATATATATATATATATATATATATATATATATATATATATATATATATATATATATATATCAATTTTAACATTCTTTCCAGAAGATTCTCATTTCTTAACTTTATTATCATCTTTCTTCTGATTGCATTTATTTTCATTGTGATCATTACTACCACAATAATTACAATACTTTAGTTTTTCATATTTAATCTCAGAGCTCTTAAAAATCTTATCCATTCTCCTCCTGCTAATATATAAATATAATGTATTATCAAGCTAAAGTTTTTTATTCAACTAAAAAAAGTGGAGAAGACATTTAATCCTTTTATACTTAATTTTATAGTCGTAAAAGTAATCACACACACACACATTACAAAATATCATTTTTATTTATCCAAGAATTATGCTGATTTGAAAAACCCAACCATTTCACGAATACTTTATTATCTTTAGTTTTAATAACTTTTTCAACAAGATATGTATTAGGCAGTCGAGTTTTTGAGAGTTCTTCATCATAGAAGGCACCTTTAATTCTATTTCCCTCGTAATCCACCAAAATATTTGTTGCTGGATAAGTGTTGTTTATAGATTTGATTTTAAAAATTTCTGTTGTCCAGTTAGGTGTGTATCCCTTTTCAAAAATATGCTTATATTTGCTGATGCGTACCGAATCTCCAACATGAAATTTTGAGATTTTGTACATTTTCAAGTGATTATACACTGTGTCTAGTAACATTTTCTCATTCGTAGAATTAACATTAATGGGTGCCATTTTTATGGTACGATGAATCTTGTGATTGTACTCATCAATTAAATCTTTATATAAATCAATCCAATGATATGATCCGTTGTAGCTAAATTCCTTCCACATCATACCTTTAAGAGTTCTATTGAATCGTTCAACAATAGATGCTTTCATTACACTATACGTTGAGTAGTGATTAATATTATGCTTTTTCATCAATTTACTAAAGTTTTTATTAAAGAATTCCTTGCCATCATCAGTATGTAAATTTTTTGGCACACGACCCAAATTCAATATATTTTCCATTGCTTTGCAAACATCCGATGAACTTTTAGATTTGAGAGGTGCTGCCCAAGCATATTTTGAAAACGTATCAATGACCGTTAGCAGATAACGATAGTCCTTGTTATCCGATGAATAATTACCCATTTCAACTAGATCTGCTTGCCATAAATCATCAATACCTTTCATTACAACTCTTCGACGCTTAAAATTTTTTCGAGCCTGTTTATGCAACTCTTTTACCAGAATTCTCTTTGTATTCATTATCGACAACATATATTAGTTTATTATGTTATCAGTGTTAGACATCATATGTAACACATCTTCCCTCGGCATCAATTTTAGTAGTAAACTCTGCAAAAGTTTAATTCGTTGACGCAACAACTCAAGTTTTTTCTCAAAGTACGATTTTTGATTATGATTTATATCAGAAATTTTCTTATATACTACATCATTATTTTTATCTATATTCAAAAGTATGTCTGTCTGCATTTTGTTGACTTGTAAGAGTAGAAAGTCTTTTGTGACGGCGTCGTTTTCTTCCACAGGGCTCGCAACATTTTTAATTCTTTTGTTTTGGATATTAAAGTTCTTATCGCTATCCAAAATGGGGCCAAATATTTTCGAATCATTCTTTCTTATTATATTATTATAGTTCAGCTTAGAATTGTAATAGTGTCCGAACTTGTCGACAGACATTTTCAATATATATCCTTAACTGACAAAACTTTATATATATTATAATATTATATCAGCTTCCTGCAGTTCTTGGATAATAGAAACAATTTCATTGTTATGATTGTTATGACCAGCAGCTTGAGAGGCGACTAATAATCTGAGGCGGTCAACTAATTCATTCGGATCATTCCAATATACATAATTAGGTTTATTAGAATTTAATTTCATTAGACCACTTCCTGTTTTGTCATTTTTAAATAATTTGTTTACATATTTTTAGGCCCTTGTCCCTTTAATTTGTCCGTCTGATTTATAGTCTCTTTTGTGAGCATTTGTCTCCATTAAAATCTTTTTGTAAATCTCCAATTCTGTTTTATCATAATTTTTTGGAGTTTTATAAAACATTAACTGAACCAAACCTGGTGTTAGCAACCAATTTTGATTTCCTAGCATAATTTTATCATCACTCAACTTAATGTAGCTATTCCCAAATTTCCACTCACCATTCGAATCTTTGTGAGGACCATAAAGCGTTTCCAGTTCATTTTTTCCAGCTAAATGCGATAAATCGAGTGAGTTTATTATTGTATCGTTTGTAACATCAGCGGGGGATTCAGTTTGATAGTAAATATCATCATCATCATTTTCATCAATTGTTTTGTATTCATCACTCGTAAAATCTTTCTTTGGGGTACTTGTCCCCAGTTTCATTGGTAATTTTCTAAACGATAAACTCGTCTCATTTTCTATTTCATTTTTTATTTCATTTTTAATTTCTTCTTTTTCATCTTTAGAAATTCTCTTTTCTTTAGAAGAATTATTTATAAATTCTTTCAGCGGGTTAGTTATGGGCTTAAATGTTTTTTGTAGTCTTTCATGAGTATTAGCTTCACCCATTTTTATGCTTCGAAATTTCTTCTTCAAAGCATTTCTTACCTTGACCACTTCCTCCAACACTTCAGTCATATCAGACCAGGAATAGATCAGAAACAGACCAGGAACAGATCAGCAACAGATCAGGAACAGATCAGAAACAGATCAGGAACAGATCAGAAACAGATCAGAAACAGACCAGGAACAGATCAGCAACAGATCAGGAACAGATCAGAAACAGATCAGGAACAGATCAGAAACAGATCAGAAACAGACCAGGAACAGATCAGCAACAGATCAGAAACAGACCAGGAATAGATCAGAAACAGACCAGGAACAGATCAGCAACAGATCAGGAATAGACCATAAAATGTAGCAAGCTTATTTGGAATCAGCTGAATTCATAAAAGGATGTAATTATTTAAATGTTTTTAATTTGTTAATCCCATCGATTCAAGAGGTCAAACTTTACTAATATCATCATTTTATTCCAACATCCTTATATTTCAATGAAAACATTAAATGTCTTTCTATATCGACCAGCATTTAAGTTATCATCTTTACATATTGTTAAAAATCCATAGTTTTCTCTCCAACATTCTTGACATATTTTACGAAATTGTTCAAAGGACATATCCGTTCCAACATGATCACTATAGACGTGTTTCATATTAATTTCATCCTGCTTAAACATTATAATCATATTGGCATTATCTCGTATCAAATGTTTAGGTATTCGGGTATAAGTTTGACACAAGTAAAATGAATCCACATTTTTGTGACGACCCATACAAAAGTATGCACGTATATTATTTTGATTTTCACATGCAACGTCATCAAATATAATTATTGAGTTATTTTTAGCTTCATCTGGTGGAATAACACTTTCATTGTTAGAAAATGTAAAATAACCCATTCCTTTAATCATTGATACGAGTTTATTTAAGTACTCTTATTTAGGTTGAAATAATGATTTCGAATATAAATAGATGTTTTCGAATTTTAATCCATTAGGACTTTCAATCAAACTTCTTTTTTCTTTTCTTCTCATATCTGTACTTGTTGAGGAATCAACATTCCTAACAACTATATTTTTATGTTGTTTGGTCAACCGCATTTTAACAACTAAAACCAAAGTTTTAAATTTCCCTTTTAATTAGTTTCCAGATTATATAAATAGGTCTAACAATATCATAGAATTATCAATCATATGCATTCTGTCACTGGGAGTGGATTAGTAGATAGAGTAATAAATTCTCTACCATTTGAACTTCATTTACCGGGTTATGAATTTTGTGGACCAGGTACTAAGCTAGAAAAACGTTTAAAGAGGGGTGATAAGGGGATAAATCCGTTGGATGCTGCTTGCAGAGAGCACGATATTGCTTACTCTCAAAATAAGGAAATCAGTAAGCGACACCAAGCAGATAAAATACTTGAAAATCGAGCCTGGGAACGAGTTTTATCGAAAGACAGCTGTATTGGAGAAAAAACAAACTCATATTTTATAACTAACGCCATGAAGGCTAAAGTCAAACTCGGCATGGGTCTAGTCAAAAAATAAATTTGGAAAGAAAATTTTTGGCACAGCAATACGAATGGCTACGGCAACTTTAAAGAAAGAAAAACCTAAAGATATAAACGACGCAATTAAAATTGCTCGTAAAGTTTTAAATAAATCGCTAAAAGGAAAAAAATCAAAAGTTGTTATACCTCGCATTATCAATGTACCGAAAGTTGGAGGGTTCTTACCATTAGTGCCAATA